>BPLR01001736.1:0-30706 GCA_021605095.1 Caerostris extrusa
CTACTAGTTGGCAGACGGCCTTGGCCACCATGGGGCTGCTGCACCACTGAAGAAGTAAGAAGAAGGACAACATAATAGGACGTAGCAAAGGCCTCTAAGATAGAGAAAGTTCATGCAAAGAGTTACAGAGGTCAGCAAGTAGACCAGTGGTTGACAAACTTCTTAGTTAAAGATTCAAAAATCAACAATGCTGCCTGGTGGCCAACTGACTAGAGCTCTGGACATTGGTACGACGAAGCTTCAGAATCAAATCCCTGATGGCATCATGGATGTTTGTTAATGGTTCGAAATCCACGTTAATTTGTATGGCCCGGTTTAATTAACTCTAAGTGTGTATAAACTGACAGTAGAGCTTGACAAAACGAAAACTGTCGGCATTGTTTAGTGTCAGCTTTCGATTGTGACAACATGAGTAAAAGCTTCTCGCATTATTGACCAGCCTGTCCAGTAGGAATTTTCAGAGTTTACTTCCCATACGACACTCCAAGTTTGAGCAGTTTCTCGCAAAAGTCCTCACGAAGGACACTGTCCTCCCTTTAACTCCTGGCGGAGAATCTAATTAGTTTATTTTGGTTTAAAATTTTTTGGGAGGGCCAAATTTTTTTTTCGAAAATTATTTCTTCGAGTATCGACTTAAACTAGCTACTAACATCCAAATAAAACCAAAACATCGCAATATTGGGTTAGCAGAAAGTACTTTCGGTTTTTACCATGTACAATCAAACCTGTTTTTATGCTATCCTTTTACTGTGCGGTATTTAAAAAAATTACATCAAATGCATATTATGAATGAGAAATTAATTAAAAATATAATTTAAAAAGAAAGCAATGAATGGCAGTCAAAACGATATCCAAACTAAAGAGAATCCAACAGATTGGTCCGTCTCATATTATACCATCCCATTACCACAATGTTATTTGATGCGAGATAATGCTACATTGGGAGGTTTTGATTTACATATTTTTATGTGGGATATTTTTATGAGATCCCTATTTACCACATAAAGAATTTTATAATGAATTATAACCAAAATATTTAATAGCCTTTTTTTTTTGATTATTTTAAGCGGTTTCTCTTATGTGGTCCCTATTGGCCCCACAAAAACAAGTTAAACTGTACTTAAATGATGAAAACTGAAATTACTTTCCTGCCAATTCAATTATAACTATCTTATTTATTAACAGAAATATCTTTAATGCCAAAATAATAATAATAGTCAATTACAGACGAAACTCCTCGTTTCTGAAAACAATCACTGCAACATACTGGACTTGAACTTGAGCCCATCTGCATGGCAGATACACAAGTTGCTTCTGGGCCATGAATAGGGTTAACTCATCCATCAACAAGCTGTACAAATATTAATTTTGATATGGAAGCTGTCTACACTCAAGGGCCAAAACATTATGACCACCTGTCAATAACGAGTTGGCCCCCTTTGGCGCGCAACACAGCTTCAACCCGCCTTGGCATGGATTAATACCACCACTTAATACTAGTTAAATACCACTTCCACCTGATCACGTGCCTTCCTCGTCATCAGGCGAGTTCATTTGCAAAATGTATAGGTGGTCATAATGTTTTGGCTCTTGAGTGTAGAAAATACAGATATGTTTCGGGACAACTGAAATGCGTGTTTTTTTTTAAATCTTATTCTATAAAATAACTTCACATTTTGTTGAAATTGATTCATGAGCAAATCTAAAGATATAAAATAAAAAATTGTTAAAAAAATCTTTTTTTTTGTTAATAAAGGTTTTGTTTAATTTAATAATTAAAATTTTTTTGGTCATTATCAAAAAAAACAATTTTACACTTAAATTTAATCCCTAATCTTTATCTTTTTTATATTACTGACCGTGCTAGATTTTTTATAAATATTCACTAGAAAAAAATTTCTAACAAAACACTTAAATTTACGAAGCATTTTTTTTTTTTAGCATCAATGTCCTCTTTTGAGTTTGATAAAACTTGAATAGTTTCAATTAAAATAAAAAAAAAAAAACATTTTTAAATTGATTTAAGGTATAAGAAAAATCTTTATTAAGAAAACACTCTTCTTTTTATTAAAATTTATAAAAAAATATTATATCCATTTAGTTTTTTTTTTTAAAAGATATCTGATTAATATGTTCCAAAGACATAACAAAGAGAAACTAAGTTGATAATGTGATAAAAGATTAAGAAAAAAAAAAAGCTTTAAAGAGATAAAATTGTTTTAAGGCTTTTAACTTAATTCTTTCTCAAAGAATCAAAAAGAATTTTTTTTTCCCGGATACGCCCAGTATTTTTTTATAAATGTAACTTCTATGTATAAGAATGCTTTAAAACTTTTAGTAACGCAGCGTACTAAAAGAAAATTCTAAACCTTCTTTTTAAAAATGACCATATTCTATAAAAATAATTAAAATATAAATTTTTTATTTAATTAAGAAGACACTATCTTTTCTTATCTTTTCAGTCTTGCAAAATTATCGCTATTTTTTAAACCTTCGATTAGTTATCTTAAATTAATACATATAATAATAAATAAATCTATAGCTTTTTTTTTTTTATTCTGTTTATAATATTTTTTTTTTCTTTAAACGCATCCAAATATATAAATATTACTGACAATATTACCCAACTCTTGGCTCAGTGGTAGCATGGTGAGCATTAGGGCGGAGATTCAATCTGCTAGCTGCTTTGTTGTAGATTCTGTTTCAAAGACGAGGAACTCGAGGGCGTTTGGGATGCTCATCAACTTTCCCTTGAATCGGACTACCTGGTGGGGATTTTTTCCGGATTTTCTATCATACGATAAGTAAATGTGGGTGGTTCCCTCTAAAAGGTTCTCCAAGAAGACCTTCCTTCTTAAGAGACACGGAGCTAAGTCAGACTTCTATCTGCAGGTGCTCCATCACAACAGAAGCTGCCAGTTTCCGTCCACCCATGAGTAGAATACTCGTGTTATATTCGTCACGCTGAGGATTAGACACACCAACAAAACTGACAATATTATTATTGAAAAATGAGCATATATATTAGTTTAATTTTTTCAATTTGTTTTATAATTTTGACTTTGACTTTTGTATTGACTTTATAATCCTTTCCTTGGTTTGAGGGGAAGAAAAGATCTTTATGGTTTACCTTGAAGTTGCTTTTTTCCCTTTAAGTTTGTAGGTAGGATGTAAAATGTGTAGAATTCAGTGTAGACGATCTCCGTGGTGCACCCTGAGTTACGCTGAATCTGTTACATATCAGCACGTTCTAGTTGTGAATGATTCAAATTAAATTCCCAGTATTCTAAAGCAATAAAAAATTTAATATGTATGAATTTAGGTTGCTAATATCAATATATCTGTATATAAGGAGCCTGATGACCGAGTGATTGGCGGTCCCACAAGTTTCGAGTTAGAACCCCGACGATGCAACAAATATTTGTATTGATTCCGAATACACTTGAAAACTGAAGGCCTCGGTCAAATATGATTGTAGAACGTTGGGCGTAAGGCTGGTAACCATATCCCATAAAAAGAAAACATCTAGGCAGACGGCCTTGACCTACTATGGCGCTATTGCGTCAATGAAGAAAAATATATGTATATATATACAAAAAGAGACTTACTTGCTTGTTTATATTTCCTAAAACATAAACATTCAAAAGTTTAATTTTCTACAGTTTTATTATAATTTTATTTGGTGTACAGCCAAACGTAACTAATAATTTCAATAAAATAAACACCTTTGTTTATTTTTAAGTTGCACTTTTAAACTATTTAATACAAAAATTAACCTAAAAGATGTCTTAAGTAGAAATGATGCCATAGCTCATTACGCTTTATTATTGAACTTTGTTATTTGAGAAAGAGAATTTTCAAGCCAAGATCAAGTTGCGATTGTCCAGATCTTGAAGCACCAAAAGAAAAACGAAAAGTGGCAGAAAGGTGCAATTAGGTTAGCTGCAAAATAATTTAAGTGTAACAGAATGACCCTATAAAGAATTTGGAAACGTGTTTCCGAAAATAATTGCCAAGGTGAATCTTATAATGTTGATTCTTTAAAAACAAAACTAATGACGTAAAAGCAAAGAGGAGAAATGCTTGAAAGATATTCCTCTTAGTAGAAGAGGCTACATAAGATCACCAAGTCCCGCCATTGAAGTTCTCAAATCTACATTATTCGAATTTTTAAAAAGAAAAAAAAAGGCAAATTCAGAAGACGAGTTTCAAGCACCATCAAATCGTTTCTTACAGAAAAGAATAAGAAAGATCGCTTAGAACTTTGTCTGTCAAAGGTACTTCCTGATGAAAGTTAATGAAGTTTAAGGATTATCTGAAGGAGTATCATTTCTTGTTGATCAAGCTGAATTCAAGCATGGATTTCGTTAGAAAAGTATCTAATTAAACCTTTTATAGTCTTAAATGAAGTACTTTTTACTACTGTGCCCAAAAAGTAAGACCAATTTATTTTTCAAAAACATTTTATTTATTCTTCCAAATTTATTTCATCGCCTTCAAAGTAATCCCATCCGGACACAATGCACTTACGCCAACTTTTTTCCAATCCTCAATGCATGCTAAAAAGTCATCGGCAGGGATGGATAAATCTCTTCAATCGATTCAAAACGGTGTCCCTGGAGTGGTCTTTTGAGTTAAAGGAATATCCAGAAGTTGCACGGTGTGAATACGATGGTTGTGGAATGATATGGGTTTCACATTTGGCGTAAAGGTCACGAAGAATCAATGCAGTGTGAGCTGGAGCATTCATTGTTTTCGGTACCAATTGAGATCTGACGCGTTAAAGACCCAAAATGGAATTGACCGATCCTTTTGAAATTGCAACATCATTCAGCAAGGTCTCTAATTGTAAATCGCCTTTTGCAAGCACTAAATCATTAATTTTTCGGACGTAAACTTCGTCGGTTGAGGTTGATGGTCGACCAGAGAGCTCTTCGTCTTCAATGCGTTATCTGCCTTCTTTGAACTGTTTTTACCACTTCTAAACATTTCTTTCCGATATAGGAATGA
This sequence comes from Caerostris extrusa, assembly GCA_021605095.1. NCBI lineage: Eukaryota > Metazoa > Arthropoda > Arachnida > Araneae > Araneidae > Caerostris > Caerostris extrusa. Next base: position 5,011 of record BPLR01001736.1, read on the forward strand.
TCATCGAATTAATTCCGCAACATCCTATATGTTTTCGCAAACAAATTTGATGTTCAATTAATTCAGTTCTTTGCTCAATGAATTCAGACATTTCAAAAATCGCCGGAATCAGTATTAGCGTCTCACAAAGCCAAGTGTAACTCAAACACTAATGAATAGGTTGGCGTCAAATTTCCCACAGATGTCAAGGACAGTGCCAGCAACCTAAAAAAAAAAAAAAAAGAAATTCCATAAGCCCAGAGAATTTTAAATTGAAAATTGGTTTTACTTTTTGGACACAGTATATTTCTTTGCACTTTTCTTTATTATTGTGCTTTTAATATAATTAATTAAAGTAAAAGAATGTTTAACAAAAGCTAGATTAAGCCGAGTCATGTCAGCTGGCCTTTTATAAAAGCGAGTTTAATTCTTATTCAATAAGCTCTATCACTGAATGCTGACATTTAGATATCGATCTGCTGGTGTTCATGCTCATGACAGTATGCAGATTATTGACGGAATTTTCAATATTATCCTTTTCGTACTTCTTTTTCTGGAAGATGATAAAAGTCAAACCTGCCAGATCTATCAAACTTCAACAAAGCACTTCTAATTTTTCTGACGTTTTATATCGATTATTCTAAGAAAAGAATAGCTTTTTTTTTATTTTCAAATATGTGAATGGGGAGTTAATGTCAACTTCATCAAAAATCAAAAGAATTCGTTCTAGATATGAACTTGTGGTTATTTTTAGCAGTGCGTAATAATAGTTATTTCTTTCACTTATTTTTTCTTGATTTAAAAATATTTATATTAAAGAGTAATATAAGTAATTTAAGACTAGAAACACGTAGATAGATTTTATGTAGTCGAAAGTAATAAATTTCCTTTCCTCTTTCCTTTTATGAAAAAGAATATGTATTATTATAAATGAAATCATACTTAAAATTTAAGTTAAGTTGTTAAATTATTAATATATATATAACATAAATTATTGGCGTAACTTTATAATTATAACAATGTTATGTTATTACTATAAGTAAGTTATAACAATGTTATGTTATTGATATAAGTAAGTTATGACAATGTTATGTTATTAATATAAGTAAGTTATAACAATGTTATGTTATTAATTAAAAGTAAGTTATAACAATGTCATGTTATTAATATAAGTAACTTATAAAAATTTATTAATGTTTTTATTATTTTCTTACTATTTTTTATTTTGTATTTATTTATTTTTTACGCCCGATTTGTGGCTCAGTGGCAAATCTAGTGAGCATTAGGGCTGAGGTTCAATCCGCTGGCACCTTTGTTGTAAACACTGTTTCAAAATACGAAGAGATTCGATGGCGCTTGGGATATTCAAGCATCTTCTCTCGTGAGTTGGACAACCTCGTGGGAGTTTTTCGGGTTTTCTCCCATACAATACTCAACTGCGGGGTAGTTCCCTAGAAAGTCGTTCCGGAAGACCCTAACCTCCTATTTTAGCGACTTGGAGCCAAGTCCGATTTCTACCTACGTGTATTTCATCACAACAGAAGCTGCCCCATTTTCCCTCCATCCATGAGTAGACAACTCATGGGATATCCATTCCGCACTGCAGGAAATGAGGATTAGACACACACATTTTTTTAATTATTTACATTTCTATGCTTTTGATCCTTGAACCCGCAAATTTGTTGAATAATTTACGAGTGGACTCCCACTTCGATAAGATACTGTTAAGGTTATATTCCACAGGATACTGAAATATCACGTCATAGAATACCAACCAATCGAGGTCTGAGTGGGCATCCAATCGACTGGCGTTCTACATCATGACAATTTAGTATTTGATAGACATCCATCTATGATGCAGTGGTCGCCAAAATGTTCGTTGTAACTTTCTAAAGGATCTTTTCAAGATTGGTGGAGTCAATATAAAAATATGAGACAACACTACTGGTTAAAAATCAGTCACTACATGGGTAATATTTAGGTTATCATAAACGACAATTCAATATCTGTGAACAAAGAGCTAATAATATGGAGCAATCTTTTGAAAAAGGTTTCAAAATCTAAAATAATTGACTCAAATGACGTTTCACCAATAAAGCAGTTAAATAACTCATTGCAATTGACAGGATAATTTTATTTTGATTTTAATGAACATAAAAAAAGAAATGATCTACATTAAACATCTATTTATAACGGTTTGACTCACATGAGTTCTACAGGCATTAATTTTTTTTTATATTTTCACTGTATTGACAGCAGGAGACACATGACTGGAATGTCTTTAATCAGTAAGAAGCCCATAACTGGATCCCAGGAAGATTTTCTGCCATCCAATGATTCTCTTTTGAAAGGAAAGAATTAACGTGTTTCAAGGTTAGTTACTTTTTAATTTCATTGTATTGGCAGCAAAAGATAAATGATTGTTGTCAGGAACGTCTTCGTATAAGACATAATTGATCACAAGAAAACTTTTTGTTATCCAATGATCTGAAAAGACAGAATTAACGTGTTTCCAAGCTAATTCCTTTTACTTTTTACTGGCAGCAAGAACACATGATTGGTTGTCAGGAATATCTTCTATATCAGTAAGAAGCACATAACTGGATCCCAGGAAGATTTTCTGCCATCCAATGATTCTCTATTGAAAGGACAGAATTAACGTGTTTCCAAGCTAACAGTTTGCTGCAGTTCGTATAGCATGATAATTTTCATTGATCAAGCGCATCAGAATCCTTTTTATCCAAATCAATTTTATACAAAAAACCAAAAATTATATTTTCATTCATGTTGTAAAAAATACCAATATTTCAATATTAGTGATTTTTACCAAAGGATTTTAGAGCTGACAAGTTGGAAAACAGCTTTGCCTAAAAAACAATTGTGCCTGTTTGCCATCATACTTTTTCTACATAAAACAACATGTAAACGTCAACAAAGGAAAATATAACTTTAGCGTGTTTCCAGATTAGTTACTTTTTACTTTCACTGTATTTTCAGCAGGAGACACATGATTGGTTGTCAGGAACGTCTTCTGTCAGTGAGAAGCACTTAACTGTATCACAAGATGATTTTCTGTCATCCAATGATCTTTTTGAAACATCACAATTAAGCGTGTTTCTAGTTAGTTCCTTTTACTTTCACTGTATTGGCAGCAGGAGACACATGATTGGTTATCAGGAACGTCTTCTGTCAGTCAGAAGTTCATAATTGAATCACAGGAAGATTTTCTGTCATCCATTGATCCCGTTTGAAAGGTCATAATCAGCCTGTTTTCAAGTTAGCAGTTTGCTGCGGTTCTTATAACACAATAAACCAAAAATAATATTTTCCTCCCTGTTGTAAAAATACCAATATATCAACGTTAGTGTTTTTTAAAAATGGATTTTACAGCTGACAAGTTGAGAAACTGCTTTTCCTAAATAAATAGTGCCTGCTTTCCATCATAATTTTTCTACATAAAACAACACGTAAACGTCAACAAAGGGAAAAATAACTTCCATTTTCCCTATAACGCCAGAGAAGCTAGTGAAGTGAGAAAGAAATTTATTATTTTTTGTGTGTCCTCCAGCACATCATCCGGGTGATGTTATTTTTCATTCACGGTGTCTTTCTCTTCTGAAATGAAGACATTGTTTCCCGCGACATTTTTCGCTTTACTTTTTCCCATTCCTCCAACAACAATGTGCGGAGTGCAAGTAAGTCGGTGATCTCTCTCTAGCCAACATAAAGGGACTAAAAGAGCAAAGAAACAGAAAAAAGAGGGGCAGTTCAAAATGAGATTTTGGTAAAAAAAAATTTTCTTTTTTTTTTTACAAAGAAAGAATTCCGGTCTTTTATTTTATAATTGCATCTCTGTATTTACTAAAAGATGTGTTCAGCATTGCTGAGCTTGTTGTTGTAATGTTAATCGCCTTGTAAAAAAAATACTTTTTTTTTTCTTTTCATTTCGAAATCGTCTCTTTGTTTCAGAAACGAAAGGTTTTGATCTCTTAAAAATTTATTTCATTGCGGAAAGAAATTAAATAGTATTATTAAGCGAATATACTACACACAAAAAAATTGATAAACAAAAGGAAACATAAAAAATCATGCATGTTTCAAGTCAAAGGGCCAAATTTATTCAAAAAAATTATCGTTGTTTGGATAGAAAATATACTAATTTAGAAGGAGGGCAGGTACTCTTTAGATGCCGTCTGTGGAGAGGATTCTTTCCAAATTTCAGAGGCACCAACGATATCCGTTGTAGAAAAGGCAAAAATAAATATTGTTCTATATAGAACAATCACCATCATCATCATCAGTGGCGCAATAGACGCATGATTGTCCAAGGCCGTCTGTCTGCCGGTAGATTTCTAAACGGTAGATGATTCTTTTTACTGTGTAGGATGTAATCTACGCCCAACGCTCTACAGTGATATTAGACTGGGACCTACAGTTTAAAGTGGATTCCGGTCAAATATGACTGTTGGGCTGTCAACCCTACCACATAAAAATCTGCGTCAGGGAACCAAGTCTTCTACCTACCAGACTTCTACTTACTGGTGCTCCTTCACAACAGAAGCTGCCACTTTCCCTCATTTCATGAGACCCACGTGTTCTTGGACTTGGTTTAGATGTTGCTATCTGTTTTTCTTAAAAACAATTGGGCCTGCTTTCCATCATAATTTTTTTACATAAAACAGCATGTAAACGTCAACAAAGGGAGAAATATTTCCATTTTCCCTATAACGTCAGAAGGAAATGAAGTGAGAAAGAAAAATTGGAGGACAAAAATATATATTTTTTTTGTCCTCCAGCACATCATCCGAGTGATGTTATTTTTCATTCACGGTGTCTTTCCCTTCTGAAATGAAGACATTGTTTCATGCGACATTTATCGCTTTACTTTCTTCCCATTCCACCAACAACAATGTACGGAGTGCAAGTAAGTCGGTGATCTCTCTAGCCAACATAAAGGGACTAAAAGAGGAAAGAAGCAGAAAAAAAGAAGGGCAGTTCAAAATGAGATTTTGATAGAAAAAAAAGTGTTCCTTTTTTTTTTTTTTACAGAGAAAGAATTCCGGTCTTTTATTTTATAATTCCATCGCTGTATTTACCAAAGGATGTGTGTAACATTCCCTCGCTTGTTGTTTTAATGTTATTCGCCTTGTAAAAAAATTTTCTTTTGATTTGGAAATCGTCTCTTTGTTTCAGAAACGAAAGGTTTTGATCTCTTAAAAAACACATTTCATTGGGGAAAGAAATTAAATGGTATTATTAAACGAATATTCAAACAAAAAAATTTAAAAACAAAAGGAAACTAAAAAAAAAAAAGTATACATGTTTCAAGGTTATTTTATTTTATTTAAAAAAACTATCATTATTTGAAAAGAAAATATACTAACCTAGAAGAATAGCACGAACTCTTTAGATGCCATCTTGTAGTGTGTTCGTACTAAATTGCAAAGTCACCAACGACCCCGTAACAATAAAAGAAAAAAATATTGTTCCAGATAGAACAATATTATTTTAAAATGCCAATATACCTCTGTAGGGCAATTGGCTTTTTACTCTTACTGTATTGGCAGCATGAAACACACGATTGGTTGTCAGGAAAATCAGTAAGAAACACATAACTGGATCACAGGAAGATTTTCTCAACCAATGATCCCCTGTTGAAAGGACAGAATTAGTGTGTTTCCAAGTTATTTCCCTTTTACTTTCACTGTATTGCAGCAGGAGACACATGATTGGTTGTCAGAAAGTCTTTTATTAGTAAAAAAGCACATAACTGGATCACAGGAAGATTTTCTGCCATCCAATCAATGATCCCCTTTTGAAAGGACAGAATTCGCTTGTTTCCAAGTTATCAGTTTGCTACAGTTCTTATAATACGGTCATTTTCATTGATCTAAGGCATCAAGAATCATTTTTATCAAATCAATTTTATACAAAAACCAAAAATGATATTTTCATCCCTGTTGTAAAAATGCCAATATATCAATAATAGTGATTTTTATCAACAGATTTTACAGCTGACAAGTTGAGAAACTGCTTTTCCTAAAAAAAATTAAGTCTGCTTTCCATCATAATTTTTCTACATAAAACAGCATGTAAACGTCAACAAAGGGAAAAATACTTCTATTTTCCCTACAACGCTAGAGTTAGTGAAGTAAGAAAGAAAGTTATTATTTTTTTTGTTCTCCAGCCGGGTGATGTTATTTTTCATTCACGGTGTCTTTCCCTTCTGAAATGAAGACATTGTTTCCCGCGACATTTTTCGCTTTACTTTTTTTCCCATTCCTCCGGCACAATGTACGGAGGGCAAGTAACTCGGTGATCTCTTTCCAGTCAACGTAAAGGGACTAAAAAATAAAGAAATAGGTAAAAAAAAGAGGGGCAGTTCAAAATGAGATTTTGTTAAAAAGAAAAAGAATGTATTCTTTTTTTTCTTTTTTTTTTTTTTACAAAGAAAGAATTCCGGTCTTTTATTTTATAATTGCATCGCTGTATTTACCAAAGGATGTGTGTAGCATTACCTTGCTAGTTGTTTGTAATGTTATTCGCCTTGTAAAAAAAAAAAAGGATCTTTTTTTCTTTTTATTTAGAAATTTGTCTCTTTGTTTCAGAAACGAAAGGTTTTGATCTCTTAAAAAACACATTTCATTGGGGAAAGAAATTAAATGGTATTATTAAACGAATATTCAAACAAAAAAATTTAAAAACAAAAGGAAACTAAAAAAAAAGTATACATGTTTAAAATCAAAGGGCCAAATTTTATTCCAAAAAAAAAATTATCTTTATTTAAAAAGAAAATATACTAATCTAGAAGGAGGGCACGAACTCTTTAGATGCCATCTCTGGCGAGAGTTCGTTCCAAATTGCAAAGACACCAATGACATCCGTTGTAGTAAAGAAAAAAAAAAATTCCATATAGAACAATACTGTTTTAAAATGTCTATTAGATGTAATAAAGAAATCTCAAACACAATAAATTGAGAAACAAAAGCATTTTTTTTTTAATGATTAAATTAAAGGATTAAATTATCCCAGGGTGTGATGGTCGAGTGATTAGCGTTCTGGCGATCTATACAACAGGGTTCGAGTCCTGGTGGTGCTATAGATACTTGTAGCGGTTCGGAATCCACTTTAAACTGTAGGCCCCAGTAGATAGAGTTGAGAGTAGGGTTGACAACCCTATCCCATAAAAAAAAATATCCTGTCTCGAAATCTGCCAGTAAGCAGACGGCCTTGGTCCATCATGGTGCTGTTGCACTATTGATGATGAGGATGTTTTCGGATTGGCAATAAAGTGATTTCAGTTTTCATCATTTAAGTACCGTCAAACTTATTGTTATGCTGGAGATAGGGACGGTATAAAGAAATCACATAAAGGTAATCATAAATATGCATTAAAAACTTTGTTACCAGAATTTAGATCCCGGTCTAATATGACTGTAGAGCGTTGGGAGATAGAGCTGACAGTCCTGATCCGTAAACAGTCATCGTCATGGATCCAAGTCAGACTTCTATCTACGGGTGATCCTTAACAACAGAAGCTGCACGCTCCTTTCCCTCCTTTCATGGGACCTTTTGGTTCTTGGACACGGTTTAGATGTTGCTGTCTGCCAGGTACAATTAAGATATACCGACCTGCCCGAAGGCTTACGGAGGGCTGAATGGCCAGAAGCACGACAGAACCTACCAATACAAGCTGGATCCGCCTTATTCGGCTCCACGGATAGGGTGATATGTAATAAGTACAACACCCCACCGCCTTTGGCTGCCCGCAACTGGGCTTGTTGTACTCCAGGGCATCAATGTCCACGCTATAGAACGTGTTCGAGAACACCCGCGGAGATGTATGGGTCTCTTAGCCGTCTTAAGTGACGTTTCCAGGGGCACCACGAGGAGGTAGACCCAAATCGCCCCCTCTGCCAGGTATAATAGGAAACAACAACAAATCATCCCAAATATCAGCACTTTTCTGAGAACTGCAGAAGGCAATCAAATTAAGTTACACAATATTAAAAACAATCAAGATATCGAAATGTGTCCTTTGACTGTAAGTTAATATAATAACGTATACAACTAAAGACATAATGAACTAATAGCATGAAGACGACCTTGGGTACGAATCCATCAAAACATCTTTTGTATTTCTCCTTTCAGAAAAAGACGAGACATGTTGGCGGCTGTGACAACGTGTATGAGAGTCTCGCATCGATTGCCAGGCTGCTTGGGAGATATACATATACATATATATATATATATAGATAGATAGATAGATAGATATGGGAGGAAAATCAAACTATCTGAAATAACACAAAAAAAAAAAAGAGACGAACTAAGGACTTAACCAGAAATACAAAAAGTTTGAATAACAAAGCCATTAAATGGTGTTTACTACACGAAACATTTTTGTATCTCTCGACACCGGTTTCATCAAAAAAAAAAAAAAACAGTTACAAAAACATAGTAGAAATAACATAATAAGAAAAAATAATGAAATGGAAATTTATGTATAATTTATGAATATATATATACACTTATGTACAGGTGGTTATCAAAATAATGGAAACACCTGTGAATAAAAGTGACATTTAAGAATACGCTTCGTGAGCATTACAATGTAATCTTAGCTACCAGATTGTTTTAATATAAAAAGTATATATCATGTTAGTATGAAGTAGCTTTAATAAAATCGATTTAGGTCAAAGCTAGGAATTCTTGTCAAAAGCATCAAATGTCAGACGTCACAGACTTTCACAGAGGCCCAATTGTAGGAGCCCGACTACCTGGAACAACTGTAACTGTCCCAACTTTTAGGCCTTTCTACATGTACGGTGACTAAAATCATGACAGCATATACATAGCGCGGAAATCAAACTCGGCAAAGCAAAATAGTGGATGGAAGGAGAAGCTGAGTGGAGGAGACGAACGGGTATTGAAGCAATCTGTAACGTATTAAAAGAAAACAACTGCCGCCAAAGTCACAACAGAGCTCACTCAGCATCTGGATTCTGCAATGTCAATATTACAATTAGGATGTACTTTCATAAAGAAGACATTTGTCACATTTTTTAATATCAAACGTCATCTACAGTGGTGCTACAACCACAAATCTGGTCAATTGATAAGTGGAAGACAGTTATAGGGTCTGACGAATCATCATTCCCACTTTGTTTTTTCCGCATGTTTGGAGAACACCTGCACAAACGTATGACCGCGATTGTCTCCTTCCAACTGTCAATCACGGAGGTGGATCTGTCATGGTATGGGGCAGCCAAATCATGGTTTTCCGCTGGCCCAATCGTAACCCTGAAATGAAGGATCACTGGGGAGAAGTATAGAGAAGTTTTATCTGGACAGGTCCATTCTATTATGCAAACTTTGTTTCCTGCAGGAGATGGAATTTTCCAGGTTGATAATGTTCCTAATCATACAGTGGGACCTGTTTAATGAGGATTTGAGGAACACAAAGATGAAGTGAAACATCTACCTTAGCCCGCCAGACCTCAACATCATCGAACCGTTGTGTTCTAATTTAGAGCGATCAATGCGGAATTGATATCCCTCTACCAGAATCTCTTCAAGAACTTTCACAATATCTCCATGAAATATCTCTCTGAAAACTAATCAGCACTTGTATGATTCAATTCCCAGGGGACTCTAAGCTGCATTACATGCCAAAGACAGTCCTACGCCATATCAGTAAAGAATTTCTTATAACTCTAGGATATTTCCATTATTTTGATAACCACTTGTGTATATAAAGAGAGTTGGCAGATAAAATAATATGAATTACATTGTGTAGGAAGGTCATGTTTTTCTTGAAAAGCTATTATAAATTCATCCGTATCGATTTTTTTTTTTTTTTTTTTTTTTTTTTTTTTTTTTTGCTCTTGACTTGTTTCTCACCTTGCATTTTTATATGAGTACATTTTTTTCGATTTGCTTCTGCGTATTTACGTACTATATGTGTATGTTTCTGGATTCTGAATTTCGCCGTCGCAATAAATCGCACCTAGAATAATTTTTTTCCTATTTTTTTTTTTTATATTTTAAGTAATTTTTTATGGGATTGACTTGGTGTCACATGAAAATTGTTGTACAGTTGTAATATTATTTTATGATGTTTTCAGAAGCATGAATCAATGTACATAAGTTTCTTGTCCTTCATTTTCTTTTGTGTTTATTTCGTGTTATACCATTTTCTTTTGTTTTTGTCAACTGTATACAAATATGTAATGAATTTATTTCAATTTTAAAATTTCTGTTTAAATAACATTAGTGAAAAATAAATAAAACATGAAAGTTATTATGATATTTAATTAATAAAAAGAAGAAATGGGACATGATTTTATTTACCTTTTTTAATAGATGGGTGGATAAAAGTTTGATCGACCCTGCCATAAATTATCATCTTTATACATAATTAGGGAAATAAATTTCTGACAGTGATATGAAATTCTATCGAAATTACAAAGATTCCCATTTATTAATTATACAGATTCTAATATTATACAGATTCTAAAATTGTACAGATTAATCATACAGATTAATATTATTCTCTCAATCGAAATCAAAAACAAAACGAAGTGGGTATTTTTTGAAGAAAATAAATCTTGAAAACGAACATCAATTTCTTTAGTTTTTATTAATATATTTTTCAAAACAAAGAACTTATAGAACACGCAATTTAGAATAAAAATCGCTTGACAAGTTCCTCTCAACATCTACACTCATTTTTTTTACTACTTTGGAAAAAAATAATAAAACACAATTTGGCAACGAGAGAAACTTCTTACTTTCTAAATTACCTTTTTTTCCTTTTTTTTTTACTCTCAATACAGCAGCAGAAAGCCAATGCCAAAAGCGATTTCCTTTTTTTCTTTTGTCTATAAATAATATTTATGAAGAAATTGGTACTGCCGCTCGGCCTTCGAGAAAAGGTTAAACAGTTTCCCAGTGACTGACATTCGATGTTTACTTAATACGCATTTATTGATTCAGTTTCACGTTTATGGTTATTTATATACAAAGGTTAGGCGTAGGGAGAAAGATTTGTATTCCATTTAGCACGCTCTTCTCCGTGGGATCTAATTTCCTTTTTGTTTTCTTTTGGCTGCTGGAATGGAGGTTATAAAACCGCTCAGCTTCTCTCATTTATAGGTTATTGCATATCAAAAGAATATAAAATCCTGCCACTTTTTTTTTTTCTTTTCTTCTTCTTCTTTTCTGTAACGTTTACGATTGAGATCATGTGAATGGCTGAAATGCTTAGAAAGATTTTTTTATTCCCAAGAATGATTTGATGTACTATTATTACAGAAGATATATTTTTTAAATATTAGACCAGGAATACATATATTACACCATATATTCATCCTACTTAAAAATTTATAATAAATAGTTTATGAATTTTTTTTTTTCAATGAAATATAAAACAGACGAATCTGGCTTTTGATTTGTTAAATAATTAAACATTTAAAAACTAGAAAATACTTTTATCTAATGATTTTTAGCCTGTATAGAAGGTTGTATCCATTGTGTGAAATAACTTATATAACTTAACTATATAATAAATATATAACGTATCAACTTTGATTTATTAAATACTTAAACATTTAAGAATTAGAAAATACGTTACCTAATGATTTTATCCTGTACAGATGATTGCATTCTTTGAATGAAATATAAAACTATCATTTATAGGTTATTGCATATCAAAAGAATATAAATAATCTTTCCCTTTTTTTTTTTTCTTTCTTTCTTCTTTTCTGTAACGTTTACGATTGAGATCATGTGAATGGCTGAAATGTTTGGAAAGATTTTTTTATTCCCAAGTGATGTACTATTATGCAGTTGATGTACTATTATTGCAGAGGATATTTTTTTTAATAATTAGGCAAGGACTGTATGTACAATACCATATATCCATTCTACGTAAAAATTTATAATGAGTAGTTTTTTGAAAGATATTTTAGAATCCGATAAATGTAAAACAGACGCATCTAGCTTTGATTAGTGAAATAATTAAACATTTAAAAATTAGATATATACTTTACCTGAAGATATGCAAAGTATGTACTGTATAAATTATGTGTATTAACCAGAACATTATATCATTTGTATTATTTGAACATTATATCCTTGAATGAAATATAAAAACAGATGTATCTAGTTTTTATTTATTAAATAATTAAACCTTTAAAAATTAGAAAAATACATCTAATGATTTTATCCTATACAAGGATTGCATCCTTTCTATGAGATATAAATATATATAACTTAAATATATAATAAATATATATGACGTATCTAGCTATGTAAATATATAACGTATCAAGCTTTGATTTATTAAATAATTAAACATTTAACAATTAGAAAATACTTTACCTAATGTACTCCTGTATAATACAGAAGATTGTATCCAGAAGATTGTTCCTTTGTATGACATATAAAACAGACGTATCTAACTTTGATTTGTTAAAAAATTAAACATTTAAAAATGAGATAAATATTTTACTTATATGAAAAGTATGTACTCTGTATAATATATATAAATATATATATAAAGTATGCACTGTTCTACAAAAGATTGTGTCATTTGAATGAAATATAAAACAGACGTATCTAGCTATGATTAATTAAAAAATTAAACACTTAAAAATTAGAAAAACTTTTTACCTAATAACTTTATCCTGTGCAAGAAGATTGCATTCCATTGTATGATATATAAAGCAGGCATTTATAACATTGATTTATTAAATAATTAAACATTTAAAAATTAGATAAATACTTTACCTAAAGATATATAAAATGTGCGCCTGTACAGAAGATTGCATCCTTTGTATGAAATATAAGCAGACATATCAAGTTTTGATTTATTAAATAATTAAACATTTAAAAATTAGATAAATATATAAAGATATATAAATATCCCATACAGAAGATTATCCTTTTGTTGTAACGTGCTAACTTGGATATAGTTTATGTATGTTTTATTTTTTTTTCTTTGTATTTCTTCGATACTTTTATTTTAAATTTTCATTAAACACAGTAAAGGTACAAAATAACATTATATATTAAAATACTCAAGCCCGTTTTAATAAACTTATATTTATGAATAAACGTTTTAAAGCTCGAATATCAAAAAAGTATATTATCAAAAAAAAATCCTCTGCTTAATTATTTTTTTAATCCTTTAATCACTTTATTTTTTTTGCTTTCACTTTGCTTAATCACTTACAAAATCGAATTGCAAAATCGATCGAATGAATCGATATTACAAAAATCGAACTAAATACTAAGACTTAATAAATTAATTAATCTCACTCACCAATTTCCTTACTTTCATTTTTAGGTACTTACGTATTAACGGTACTTTGGTGACAGACTTGGCGATTTTTAAGTGTCGCCAATCTTTATTATTTGGAATAAAAATATTTTGAAAGCGTTTTGATTTTAAATGAAGTGTTTCATACATATTTTATTATTTGGAACAAAAATTTTAAGTGTAGATTGGCGCCAAATCTGTAGCTGCGGTTGGCGTGTGTGCTCTTTATTGGCGCAACTGTCGCCAAAGTACCGTTAACACGTAAGTACCCATTTTTATTTAATTACAATAATTACTTTTTATTATATATAATTAAATTAAATCTAAATATTTCAGATAATTTTCGATGTTTTGTTCGAGTGGCCTAATCAGCCTACAATCATGTGACCTGTGGCCTTCATAAGTTTATACAAAAAAAAGAACTGATTTTTTTTTAATGATTAAAAACATTATGATCACGCTGTAGTTTATTTAAAAATAAACGTTTAAATAGTAGAAAATATTTTGCGCAATACTTCCTAATTTATTGCAAAATAAGAGAAAATACTTTTTTTTTAATTACTCTTTTACTTTTGACTTTCATTCATTTATTACCTCACACCAAAGTCTATTTATTGACCATGATGATGTTGGCCATTTTCAAATGTGTGTTTCAAAAATTCATTTCATATTGCAATGAATTGGTTAAAACATATTTCATTTTAAAATTGCACTCTACAAAGTTGATTTTTGTCCTTTAAATGATAATAGATTAAAATGGGTCCTATTTGGATCAAAATATAGTTGTGAATTAAACTTTTAAGGCATTAATCTTAAAGAATTTTAATAAAAAAATCATGTCACTTGTTTTGTAGCTTTTTTAATAAATAGCAAACCAATTACTAAAATGCTTGCTAAATTAATATAATAATAACATATCAAATTTTCAATATTTTTATAATGTCATTTATTTTTTATTATATTGATTAAATATATAAATTTATTGAATATATAATATAAATTTTTCAATAATTTTATTTTTCCTCGTGTGGGTTTGGGTTAGAATAGCCCCACTGTAGTCCATGCATATAGTAAAAGGCGACTAAAATGGGTACCCAGTGCCCGAGGGTATAACCGGGTGGGATAAAGTCAGACTTCTCCCTTTCGGAGCCCCATATCTTTTTGGCCCGCAAGGTCAAGTATAAAAAGAATTTGCATTTTTTACCCTTTATCATGACCACTGGTTCATGGATTTGGTCTAGATGTTGCTGTCCACAAGTGGGATAAGAAACCACAACAACATGATTTTATTTTTGTATGTGTATAACAGAGGGAGAGAGTCTAGGCCAGTTGACATTAGAAATTTATGCTACCCAAATAAAACTATTGAGCTGGAATTCTAAGAAAATGGAATTTATCGTGTTACGTCTGTATTGATCGACCTCATTCAAGAATCTCGGAATGACTACAAATTAACATATTTATTAGAATTTATTTAATGGTCCAAAAGGCTCATGCAAGATACATTTGAAATTTTTTAAGAACATAAACATTTTTATTTTGCAATATATTTCAAGGGCATTATTATATATATATTTTTTATTTTAATCAACTTTTATGATTTTGGAATATTTTTTTATGCAGAACACTTGGTCTTGGATGCCTTAAGGCAAGCTCTGCACAAACATTACTCATTTTGCATTAACCAGGGGGCGCGTGTAACTTGAAGATAAGCCACGGACGCGGAGTAACAATGCCCCCGCAGCGCTTACGATTATTCTATTTTGCTGGTAATGCCACTCGGCCATTCAGGCCCGATTTTGGAAATAGGTTTAAACACTTTCTTTTATTTTTTTTTATTGCTATGAAATGGTTTATTCATATTCAAAGAATGTAAACAATGTTTCGCTCTTGTAACGTTCCTATGATGATTATTATGTTACTATCTTTATAGATCCCCTTTAAAAAAAAAAAAATTTTTCTACGTTATAGTTTTCCATAGTAAAAACTATATGTATTGGATATTTCAAAATTTACAAAAATGTTTCTTCGTATTGATTCTTCATCTTCTTCTTCTTCATTGGCGCAACAGCTCCATAGTGTGGCCAGGGCCGTCTGCCAGCTGGCAGACATCTTTGTATTGATTGACTTAGTAAAATAATTTTGAATACTCTCAGGAATTATTTTAGTCCCTTCAAAATTCTAATTAACTAATATTGCGTTAAGATGTACTTAGAAATTTTAAAGATTTAAAACATATAATTTTAAAACTTTTACTTTTCTATAATTTCGAATAATGCGATTGCTTATTAAATGCTTTTAAAATTAAGTTTTAATTAATAAATGAAAAAAAAATTAAATATTTTATTTTTCCTTAGCAAATTTAGACACTAACAGTTTACTTGATGTCAAGTTCTAATTAAAGGAGTCGGTATGAAATGCATGCGAAATCAAATGTGGTCTGATTTCAAATGCAAAAAATCGAAAGATTCCATATAATCCCATATGATACCCCTTTCGTTGGGTTAGAGGCAAAATACTCCAAATACCATCCTTGAAACAATTTTTTCAATTTTTTTCTTAAAAGGGGGACGCGAATGACTCGTGGCTCAGTGGTAACGTGCGCAATTAGTGTACGAGTGAGCTGAGGTTTAAATCTACTGGTGGTCATCCGTTGCAGATTTCAGAATCTGAGAGACTTAACGGAGATTGTGGCAATATGTATAAAAGCATTGGTCGTATTGATAGTCAGACTGTCTGGGTTTTCGTCTATATGACAAGAAAATGCTGGATAATAACTGCATATGTAAATAATCATAATAATATTAAGAGTGCAATTAGCATCCTCCATGGTAGATCTTGGGTAACGTTGAATCTGCTACATTTCTGCCATTCTAGTGGCGAATGACTTAGGTGAAAGTTCTCTACAATCGTAAAAACGCTATTTATTCAGTTATAAATTATTCCAATGAAACAAAAGAAATAATTTAAGAAACTGAATTATTATCTTCAAAAGAAAAGGAGTTCTTTTTTTTTTTTAATCATATGCGTTAAATTCTTATATTTAGAAACTTTCCACTTTTTGCTTTGAAGCTTCTGCTACTTCGCATCCAATTGATTCATGTTTCAACGATGTCTAGTTCGTTAATGAACCTGCATTCTCACTGAAATCTGATTTAAAGTAGGAGAGAATACTTTCTGGAACTGTATCAAAAATTTGAATTTAAAAAAAAAAGAAGTAATTCTTATAGCAACATGTGTAATAAATAATTAAATTTAAGGTGACGTACACAAAGAAATAAGATCTTTATGTTATCAAGCTTTATAAACTATACGAAATAGGGATGGAGTTCATTTTTTACAAATTGAAAATGAGCAGTTTGTTAAGAAAGGTTGTATACTGTATCGATATTTTATTGTATTGAAATATTTCTCCAATATCGTCATATTGGAGAAAAATCGGAAACTCCAACTAAGCAGGCCGACTGTCAATGCGAGACACTACGTTCTAGTAGTTTTTAAAACATTCCTGTAGTGCACTCTACCATTAGGAAACGAACCCTTGCTTCTTTAATGCTTGTTAGTTTTTTTTTTTTCTTCTAATGCAGCTGGCAAATAGACCGTGATCTTCACTATAAGGGCTGCACCGATGTTACTCACTTTGCATTACCCAGGGGCGCGTGTAACTTGATGGTAAGCCACGGGCGCGGAGTAACAATGCCCCCGCGACGCTCTACGATCCTATTAGGACCGGGACCTACGGTTTAAAGTTGATTCCGAATCACTACAACATTCATGGGCAAAGCCGGGATTTGAACCCGATACCTGTGGTACCGAACGCCAGAAATGCTTGTTAGTGTGTCATACTATTAATGATCAATGACCATGCACCTTATGTTCAAATCCTTAAATAACATACATTGCAGATTGCTTTCAGAAAGGAGGTGGTTCGGTGGCGATTGCGACAGCTTGTGAAATCACCTCGCATAGCCAGGAGCATAAATTGCTATCTAGCACATATTGCTCGAATATTCCTCCAACAACACAAAACGCAAATGTGGGACAGTTATCCCTGGAAAACCCTAACATGATGCACTGTTCGTAGTATATATAAATGTTTCACACACAAAAAGAGAAACCTGATACGCCAGTGTCCACAAACAAACGTGCTGTTCTGCTAATAAAAGTTAATGAGAAAAGTAACTATTGTTAGAAGCATTGGGAAACAATAATAAATAGAATTTCAATAACTCATTTCATATCCAGAAATAAGAAATAATACATTTTCGGCTAATATAGCTTATTTGGAGGAGAACTGTGCTCATATAAAAAGCAATTTGCTTTGTCATAACGTTTGCTGTTTGATAAATTACTAATAGATACACTTGCACATTATTCTTGAGGCAATGGATATCATTTCTCTCTTAGGTCGTAGGAAATTCAACATGTGTAGTAAACAATACCATAAGTTAAAAAGGTAGCTTTGATGTGAAGATGTGTACTTTTGGATAACATTTATATAATAATAGTGAGAATAATTTAAGTATTTAGATTTTTTTAGAAGAATTGAGAAAGTACATTCGCATTTTTTAATACATGAAAAATCATGATAAACTTTTAATTTTAAGTTATCGATATTACTGTGAAAAATACTTTTTTTTATTCTTTGAAATTACTCTAATATTCTATAAAAAACACACTTTTTTTCTGATACGTTTATATGCTGTAAAGCACTCAAGTTTTGTTAGGAAGTCATCATTAATATTTTTCATTTACACAGGTAAAATTAGGAAAAACGCAGAAAAAATTATTGGGAAAATCCTGTTCATTGAAATTTAATATAAATTCGCCAAAACCCTTAATCAAACTATGAAGTAGTTGAAAATACATACAATAATCAACATTTGCTTCATTATTGAGTGTGATCCTTTCTAACTCCTTAACAGATACAAAACAGGTGTTCCATGCTGAAAATGTATGATATTTATTAAATCAGCTAGCTGATCCTATTGTAGGTCAAAAGCAGCTCACAGACACTAACAACTTGCAAGTGGTGGGTTAATTGCAGCAGTAAGTTTCTCTAGAGCATCCCAAACATACTCGAGGATGTTCAATTCTGGTGAACGAGCTAAATAACCCATAAGCTCAATAGTCTTCGTACGGAGGTAGTTATCTACCAAACGAACTGTGTGCGGTATAGCATCATCGTCTTGTGTCACCTAAGTAAGTATGAGCAACTTTATCAAGAATATCGTCTCTTTTGTAACAATAACGGTGTCTTTTGTCACAATATACAGGTCAGTGCAGCCAAATAATTACCTGCCAACACCAAATACACATTGGATCAATCAAATTTGCATCTTTTGTAGAAATGACGGGAAAATAAAATGACAGCTCCCACCAGACCAGCAATCTTCTTGGGTTACTTAGCAAATAAAAGGCTAAATTCTTCAGTAAAAAGTACAAACTTTCATTGACTTGTTCTCCAACTGACAAGTGTGTGCCCAATTAAAGCCTTCTTTTCTATAGCATTGTGTGAAAAATTCACTCAGTGCTAGACACTTTTGTACAAGCCTCCTTCGTGAAATCTTCCGCATTTGATCTATAGCATCCTTCCAATGATTGAGTCATAACATCCTCCCGATGATTGATTGATAATATTCTTCCAATGTATATATACCATCTAAATACATCCTTCCAATGTTTGCATACCTTCTAGATATCATCGTATCAATGCCTGCATATCATCCAAATACCGTTCTTCCAATGTCTTCATTCTATCTAAATTCTGTCTTCAATATCTGCGTAGCATCTAGATACTGTTTTTCCAAACTTGGCGTCGGAGAATGCCTCGATCAAGAAGGGGCTCTCCCGGTTGGCGGCCTATCCATTGCGCGTCGGTGGGCTGACAGCTTCCATATCCGCCAATTTGGTGTTGCTTGGGGCGCACAATTTTTTTGAGTGCAACTGTGATAACTATGAAATCACCTCGCATAGCCAGGAATTTTTGATTTTCTGTTCTTCCAATATCTGCATACCATCTAGATACCATCATTTCCATGTCTGCTTACCATCAAAATACCAATTTTTCAATTTCTGCATGATCTAGAAGCCAACCTTCTACGATCGGCTACAACGGATCTGATATAAGTTGCTGCAACGGTTCTGCACCTCTTTTTGCGCTTAGTTTCAAGTACAATCATTTGCCGCATTATGTATCAGAGAAGAGGTCGTATTCAACTGTCTTGCTGCTTATGTTTAATTCTGGTCTATTCTCCCTACAACTATTCTCTCAATGACTCTCCATCGAAATACTTCAGATAACAGATATCGAATACTCATATCTAAATCATGACATTTCGAAATTTGACTCAGCTGTTTCTACTTGCAAAAACTGCATTCTATCTTAAAGCCTGTTTCCGATCACACGCCAGATAACGTTAAATGACAACAGATGCGCTAATTTTTGTATTATATTCTGATGCAGCAGCATTTTTTTTACTATACAGCGCAATTTTCATGAAAATTTACTTATTTTCGGACATGCAATAGCAAATTTTCTGGAGGGTTTTTTCCCCCTTAATTTCTGAAAATCAATGAATTTCGTTCAAGCCTTCAAGCTACTTTCTGACAAAAGCAAACAATTAATGTAAAATTTAAATAAAAATTTCATAAGATTATTATCATTTTCCAAGATTATTTGCTACAAATCACTAGTAGCAATTGTAACGTTACTCTCAAAAATAACAAGCGTATTTAATAACTTGAACACTCGGATTATCTTAGACCCCAAAATTAAGCAATCGATAATATTCAGTGAATTTTTTTCCCCCTGTTTCTGACAAGACGGTAAAGGTCAAATGCATGTCTATGCTTTTATAGCTACAAACTTAATATTCCTGAAATTATGACATTACATATTAAAATTCTATTTTCCGAACATTAATTTTTTTTTAATCATACATTATTTCTATTTTAAAGTTTAACATATAACAGTATACAAACCTTTTTATAATACATTATTTTACAGAAAAAAAGATGTTTATAAGAGTATTTTCGAAGAATAAAAATGCATTTTCATACTTGCATAATAAATACGTAAAATTCTATAATAAAATATATTTTTTGTGGCAATGGACTCAGAATTCTCTATTAGTTGCCGAAAGCAAATTAAAGTAGATACTTTTGCAAAAATAATTTTGTGTTTTATCACGTAAAATATTCACATTTTTACCAATCTAAATTTAATTATTTTCTCCTTCCTTTTTTATATGTAGTATAAAAATTTTTGTTTAAAGCGAGAAATTTCAAGCCAGGAATTCATTAATTAAGGTCTCGGCAGATTTTCCGAAATGAGAAACTTAATTAAAAACTATTTTATAAATCAAATTTTTTTATGTTTAATTTTTTTTTTTTTTTTTTTTTGATCAAATTCTTATATCATTCATAATTTAACTTTTGGGATTAATAATATATGTATTACTAGATATATTTAAAAGCTAAAATGAGCGTATTTTTTCAATTTGTACTGGCAATTTTGAATTTAATTTTATTAAATAAGTATAAAAGAGGCTTTTAATAATTGCTTGTTTCATAATTAAAACCTAGCAGTGAAAGTATAATTTAGTTTAATTATCTTTTGAAGGATTTCATTATTATCTGTTGAATTAAAAATTAATGTGAGAGAAAAATCTTAACTTTTCTTGTGGGAAAATGTTAAAGTTCATGCATTTCAAATAAGACAGAAATGATCATTAAAGAAAAATGCAACATGATAATCATGAATTTAAAAATTTTTAAATCATTCAAATAGTTCAAATCATTTTCATATTTTCAATTATTTCATAACTTCTATAATTAAAAATGATTTAAGTGATTTAAATAAAAATTATTTAAATCAGTTAAATCATTTTTAAACCATATTAACCAATGCATTAAAACCATTTTTAAAAATGGTAGATATTAGGGTACTACTAGTATTAAATCCATCTGATTTTTAGTTACACTAACCTTCAAAAGACACGTGTATAAATTTGACAGCTGTTGCACAATTAGTATGTGAGTTATATCATTTTTAGTGTTCATCACGTGTAGTCCACTCGGCTGACTGTCGATTGGACCAGTGTGAAATGATGGAGCCATGTTTCATCCAATGTCCCATATCGCCGCAAAAATTTCGGGTTTATTACGATTTAACAGCTCCAAACACTGCTTAGAATCATCAATTCGTTGTTGTTTTGGGTCGATTGTGAGCTCGCTCGGCACTCACTATGAACAGAGCTTTCGTATATCCAAATATTCATTCACGATATATCCAACACGTTCCTTTGATATCTTTAGGGTCTCAGCTATCTCAGTCAACTTCACTTTACGGTTATCAGAAATTATTTTGGACTTTTTGATGTTTTTCATCGGTAACAGCCTCTTTGGGCCGTCCACTGCGTGCATCGTCCTCGGTGCTCATTTCGCCTCGTTTAAATTTAGCAAACCACTTCTCTACGGTTGATTTTCCTGGTGCAAAGTCCGAATAATGTTTATCAAGCCAAGCCTTGACTTCAATAGTATTTTTTTTTCGCCAAAAAGCAATACTTTATTAACACTGAAATTCCTTTTTATCCATTTTTCAAACCAACAAAAGTTGCTTCACTAAAAATGCTATAATTTACATACTAATAGTGCAACAGATGTCAAATTTATACACGTGTCTTTTGAAGGTTAGGGCTAACTAAAAATCATATGGATTTAATACTAGGTGCGCCATCTAGTGTGTCAGCCTACGAACTTTTCAGCCCACCTGTAAAATTGACAGATCTTCATCCTGGATCATTAAACTTCATTTCACGACGACTCCTTAAACTACTGCGGCCTGATGGCCAATTGGCTAGCGCTCTGGCCGTTGAAACCACATTCTTCAGGTTCGATTACTGGAGCTAGCATAGATGTTTGTCAGGGAGTTGTCAGGGTCAATACAGGTAAAATTGTAGGTGCCAGTCTAATTAGCCTAAAGTGGGCAAAAAAAATGACCGTAAGCATCAAAACAAACCTTGAACAATTTCTTGGCATTTCACCAATCTCCTCTTTTGTAATTAAAAAAGTCGCTTATGTAACACTACAGGGATGAAGTGTTTGTTATATGTGAATTATAAAAATACTCTCTTGAAATGCCGATACATTCTACAGGTTATAAAAAGAACAGAAAAAATAGAAACGATAATTATCTTAAGAAATGGTACCACAAACAATGTTTAGTCTGTGAAAAATCACGAAATATTTATGCGAATAGTGTCATCCATAGGGTAACAGAACATGTTTTTCTAACATAATAGTGTTTTTCATCATGGTGTATCTCCATCTTCATGCTATATATCCCAGAACAGGAATAGGACATGTCGAACCTTCTGTTTTGTCATCCAGTCTCACCGAACCCCAAACCCTGTGGGGGAGGATTATAAATTATTTATTCATGTGGTACCTGTGGCGACACTAGAGAATCTTATGCACTGATCGTCTCCGATGCTGTCGATATCACCAACACACCCTGTATCTTTGAATGTGTCCAACAATAGATTATCTGTCAATATCACTTGTACAATGATGTTCGTGACAGCAACTTTGAAGAAATCATGACATCATTTCTTTTTCGTCCCTTTCCTGGCTCACTGAACTCGGCACCACAAGCTATGTTGCAATCATGCTTCAAATTTTCTGAATTCGGCGATGCAAGCATAGTGGCTCATAAAGATTGCGGAATAGAGACCTGAATGGCCGAGTGGCTAGCGCTCTGGAGCTCGTTACCACAGGTTTCGGGTTCGAGTCTCGGCGGTACCGTGCATATTTGTAGGGGTTCGAATCCACTTTAAATCGTAGGTCCCGCTCTAACAAGAGCGTTGCCGGGGCGTTGTTACTCCGCGTCCGTAGCTTCTCTTCAAGCTACACGCGTCCCCCTGGGTGCTAAGTGAGTAACGTTTGTGCAGCGTTTGCCTTCAGGCATCGAAGACAATTGTCTAAGTGTTTGCCAGCTGCATTAGAAAAAAAAAAAAAGATTGCGGAATATCCATCTGCGAAATTGGTGCTAGTGTCTGAAACATTCAGTGACTTTTATATATGCAATCGATAGATGCAAGAGGAACGAACAGACCGACAAGAATCATTGCACCGGCCTCGTTCCACCCCATACTTGAGGATAGACATATTAGGCGCATGGCACTGTTGGATCATATTCCCACATCAGAAAGCACAGCACGAGAAATAGAGTACCCTGCCTGTCTTGCACAATACCCTGTATCAGCAAATACCATTCGATGTCATTTGCAGTACATGGGAATTTCAGCAAGGCATCCATTGATGCGATTACCTTTGTCTCTAGACCACAGACGATTGCATCTGCAATGCAACAAGGAATATCGGTCATTGATAAACGAATAGCATGATATTGTATTTTCTGACGAATCACAATCCTGCTTACAAAACCCCGATAGTTGTATCCGAATAGGGGTTACACCATTTGCAAAGAGATTACATACGCTTACATTATGTATTGTCGTATCGGTCATTCACCTAGCATTATGGCTATTTATATTGGATTTTTACTCCTATAATCCTCCATCCCTCCAATATGCATTGTTGGTACGCTCTTGAGCCAATACTATATCTCCGAGGTGTTGAAGTCTGTTGTCTTTCCTTAGTTTCAAGGCTTGCTTGTGACTCTATTCTAACAGTACAATGCGGAACCACATTTGACACACATTGATCAACAAGTAGTGCATCACTGCTATGGCCTTTCAATTCTCCCGATCTGTCTCCCATAAAACATGTCTGGTCGTTGACTGGGAAGCAAATGGTGTGCAGCAAAAGCATCATCCGCTAGTACGATAGATCACCTCTGGCGACTTGCTGATGTAGATAGGGACCGACATACCTTAAGAACACATTCAAAGCCATCTTTCATTCATTATTGAGACGTGTATAGCAATTATTACCAGCTTTGAAATATGCACAAAATACTGATTTTCTCTCCTTTCTCAAGTCATAGGAATTTCAATTTCAAGCATTTTTCCCTTGTACTTAATATTTTGTCTAATAAATTTTGTTTTGACAGTTCTTGGTGTTGTATTTTGAATGACCAACGGTGTATTTTTTATTATTTTTCACTAGTAAATAAAAATGCATAAGACTTCTTTTTTTTTTTCAAATCAGATTGTAAAGGAAAAGAGATCAGTTGAAAATTCGATTTACAATTTTTTCAGAAATTGAAAATTTTTCAGCTTGTTGAAAGAAGAAAACAAATTGTTGAATGGATTTGAAATCCAGTTACCTTCAATACATCGCTTTGAGGAAACACTGTCTGAGTTAAGAGCTCTTAAATTTTTATTAAGTGGGGCTGTTATATTATATTATTTGACGATTTCAGTTCGTTTCTCTGCTTATGGCAATTTCAACTTGCCATTACTAATACTAATACTTTTTACGTTTCAATATCTAGTATGCCTCGTACAAATGAAGATTCGATTTCACTGGTGGAGTTTGCAATAGTCACTTTTAGTTGAAATGAGGGGATTCGATGTGGAATGTTAATGCGTCTCACACTACTACTACACCACAGATCATCACAGTGCCTAGAGCTGAGTTTCCCCTTACAGTTTGGGAATGACGTGGTGCAGAAGAAGTCTGATTGGGCTCTGTGACGCTCTAGGGTCAAGAGACCGGGACTTACAGCCAAAGTGGATCCCGAACCACTACAAACATCCATGGCTCGCCGGGATTCGAACCCAATACCTGTGGTACCGAGTGCCAGAGCGCTAGACGATCGGCCATCAGGCCCCAATGAATCTCACACTGATAGTGGGGACTTTCTGATAAGAATTTTCCTGATTTTCTCACATAAGACGTGGGCGGCCTGATGGCCAATTGATTAGCGCACTTGCCTTTGGTACCATAGGGTTCAGGTTCGAATCCTGGTGGGGGCATGGATGTTTGTGAGTGGTTCAGAATCCTCGTTAAACTGTATGTCCCGGTCTAGTTAGCCTACAGTGTGTGCAAAATGACCGTAGAACTACGAACCAAACCACATAAGACGTGCAGTTGTCCTAACAGTTATCCCTAAATTTTTTCCATGTAGGGAATATCCATTCTTTATTATTCCCTGGTGGATTGTTATTAACATTTAACTTCATCCAACTATACATTGGAAATATAACATATACATACGTGGAAATATCCAACTATACATATGTGGAAATATCCAACGATACATCCAACTATACATATGTGGAAATATCCAACATACGTGGAAATATCCAACGATACATCCAACTATACATACGTGGAAATATCCAACGATACATCCAACTATACATACGTGGAAATATCCAACGATACATCCAACTATACATACGTGGAAATATCCAACGATACATC
>BPLR01001737.1:0-69176 GCA_021605095.1 Caerostris extrusa
GAAAACGTCTACTGTCTGGAAATCTACCAGTAGGCAGACGACCCTGGACACCATGAGTCTTTTGGTCAATGAAGAAGAAATTATTAAATTTTAGCTAAAGGTTTTTACGATTTAACGTTGTTTGCTGATTATAATTCTGAAATTTTTTTTAGCAATTTGTACCTAGTTTAGACACTTCTTCTTCATTGGCGCTTTCCAGCCCCATGGTGGGCCCGGCCGCAGATCCCCCTGGCAGAATTCGAGATTTGAGACGTTTTTACTGGGTATTGTAGTCAGTCCTACGTGCTACAGAAACATATCAGACTGGAACCCTACGGTTTTTAAAGTGGAATCGAACTACTATAAACATTCATGGTACTACTGGAACTCAAGCCTGAAACCAGTGGCACCGAACATCTGAGCGCTAGACATTTGGCCATCAGATCCTGGTTTAGACTATGATAGAATCAGATCTAGGTCATCAGATTTTGGACAAAACAAAAGTCGATGGAAACTCAATTGGCCGTACACATTTTCTTGGATATGAATTAACTACACCAGTCAATATCAAATCTAAGAGGACAAAAAAAACAACTCTTTCTGGTTGTAATTATCTTCAGAATAAATATAAATCTCTGAGAGAGACTCGGCGAAAGCTTCCTGGATTGGCGACCGAGAATTGTTTTGATAACAGACTTGACATGCGAGTGATTTATTACTAGTCTAGAGCGAGAAAAAAAATAATTTCTATGATGAAGAAAGAAGCTTCTCCTCTGGGACTGGTAGAGACATAATTCGAACCAAGCAAGAACAAATATCCTGAAAATTGTCTTCCTGTTTGTTCATTGTTGTTTATGTTGTTATATATATATATAATATTTTTGAATTTTTAGATGAACATATTTTTTTTTTAAGAAAAGATATTTGTGTCTGTTCGATAATATCCGAATAACGTTAGAAGGAAGATCTTAATATTTAAAAATATTTATTTTATCTTTTCTACCTTATTTTCGAAATGAGTTTTGAAAAGTTATAGCTTGCGTAATTTTTTTGACGAAAGGAAATAAGAATATGTATTTTTAAAATACTAAATTGGGGACCGATGGATAAGTGATTAGCGCCACAGGTTTCAGATTCGAGTCCGGAATCATAATGGATGTTTTTGCAGTAGTTTGCAGTAATCCATTAAATTACTACACAGTCTAATCCACTAATCTTTTACTAATCTAATCCAGTAATGGTCTATATGACTGAAGAATGTTCGACGAATGTTTGACAACGCTACCTGTAAAAGTCAGCGCCACAATGCCAAGTCAGACTTCTACCTACATGTGCTCCGTCATAACTGAAGCCTGTCCCCTTTTCCCTCCTTCTATGAGTTCACACGGGTTCTTGGATTTGGACTAGATGTTACTGTCTACCAAGGGGTAAGAGAAACAACAAAGTACTAATTTGGCACCTATTAGCCAAGTGACCAGTGCTCTGGCGATCTGTGCCACCGGCTTTTGTGTTCAGTTCGGCGGTGCCATCAAAATTTGTAGGGATTAGGAATGCACTTGATACTGCAGGACACGGTCTAATATGGTCATATAGCGTTGTAAGGATAGTGTTACTTGCGTCCGTAGCATATCTTCAAGCTACACGTCCCTTTTGAATAGCGCTATATGAGTAACAATGGCACATCCCTTGATTATGGCATAACGATTAACTGTCTTTGTATTCAAAGCTGCATTAGAACAACAATATATATATATATATATATATATATATATACACTCATGTCCATAAATTAAGGATAATTCAGAATCACACAGAAATTAACTCTAAAATAAAAGAAATTTCACCTGTTGAATTATGCATCTTGAAGAAGAATACGCAAATTACAGGAAACCACCAGATGGCGCGGATAAGTACGTCACAATGACGAGAGTGTAGAGAGGGGTATATAAGGAATGGTGGCAAAGAAGTAAAATTGTTCACAAGCGCTTTAAAAGCCTTTCAGTGCAATAACCATAGTTATGGCACAAAGGAAGCATTTGGATGATTTTTACGTGGTAGAATTATCGGACGACTGGAATGTGGACGTACCCAGCTGGAAGTATCCGAGGAACTTTGGAATCGCCCAGAGTGTCAACTCCAGGCTTTGGCAACGAATCCAAGATTATGGTAATGTTAGTAGATGTTACAGCGCAGGTCGCCCCCGAGTTACAACGCCGAATGAGGACCGGTATTTAGCAGTTACTGCCAAAAGAAACAGATGGAGCACAGCATCAGACCTGTCTCGTCAGCTCTCTTCAGCTATAGGTACGACAGTTTCAAAGCAGACCGTGTACAGACGCTTAGGGCACATTGGTCTATATGCTCGTAGGCCTGTCAGATGTGTTCCACTTACCGCAACTCACTGTAGCCTGCGAATTACCTGGAGTAGAGAGCATGCATTGTGGACACCGCAACAGTGGTCGTGATGTTTTCCGACGAGTCAAGTTTAGTTTGCAGTCTGATTTTTCGCCGGACTTTCATATGGAGAGCGCCAGGTTCCCGTTACCACCAAGAGAACACTATTGAACGACACCGTTACGGTGGTGCAGGATGGCTCGTTTGGGGTGGAATTATTCTTGGTTCCAGAACTGACCTGCATGTTCAGAGTGTAACGATGACAGGCCACATCTATCAGGATGTCATTCTGGAACAACATGCACGTTTGTTTCGGAGCGCCATGGGTGCTGAATTTCTGTTTATGGATGACAACGCCCGTCCTCACGGTGCAAACATTGTAGACGAATGCCTTCAATTAGAGGATATCACCCGTATGGATTGGCCAGCCTACTCACCGAACTTGAATCCAATAGAGCATGTGTGGGATATGCTTGGCCGACATTGCAGCCCGTCAACCCCCTCCCACCTTTCAACTGGAACTTCGGAGGGCATTGCTTAATGAGTGGTGTAATATTCCCCAAGATCAGATTGATAATTTGATACTCAGCATGCCTAGGCGTTGTAAAGGCCTGTATTGCATCGTCCGGGATACATACTCCATATTAACCATCATACTAACCATGTTATACTGTTTTTTTGTAAATAGGTTTTTTGAAATTTGCTCAGGGAGTAAGAATCGGTATTTTTATTAATTATGTCAAACATATAGCATCTTTTTAGCTCTTTACCTTTTGTTTAATAAATAGACTTTAAAATAAGTCAGATTTGTTTTTGCTTCTGTCTTTCTTTGCCTGAACTTCATTATCCATAATTTATGGACATGAGTGTCTATCAATATCATTCTAATCAAAAATAATATGGATATTGTTGTTTAACAATTTTTGATCGTTAATACTTTCTTCATTATGTATTGAACATACTTTATATATTTCTTTATCATATTAAATAAAATCATAATTTTCGTAAAAACAATTGAAATAATTTAACTTTAACTAAAATAATATAATTTTAACACTAAAAATACCTCAACATGTTATATTATATTATAAAATGTTATAAAAACGTCATATATATCGTCGTAATAAAAAACATCATAAACGTATCATCAAATAAGTTGAAGAAATGAAAAGAAAGATGCATCATAAGAAAGAATTTGTTAGAACGTAATTGCTAACAAAACATTGTTTGAAAATAATTTCAAATCCAAAATTATCTATTACAACATTTGCAGAATGTTATGAAAGCTGAAATCTGTGTAGTTTTTCATACAAGTTATCATGGTTTATTGGCAGAGTAAAATTCTTAACTATTGTAGAAGACTAAAAGTTTCGAATTGACATAAAATCTGTACATTCTTTGTTAATGAGAACAAATGTTATTCATTTGAAGTTTTTGATTGTATAATGAACTGATGAAAATCGAAAGTAGAGTTAAAAAAAAAACTTACTTTATTTCCTTAAACATGGAATGCATGAGGTATGGTATGGGATCTTCATTAATCCTCTGAAATATAAAAAAAAATTGCACAAATATAATTTATAAACAATACTATGAATTTGCACAAATTTATTAATATCTTAGTGAAACTTTGAAATCATCAATTGAAAATGTCGGTCTACAGAAAAACTTCAAATTCTATTAAAAAAACACTCCTAAGGATACTGCCATAAACATTCGATCACGATTGTTATAATAACGTTTTGTGCATCGTAATTTATTATTTAATAACAATAATTTTTACTTTGTTTAACGCAAATTTTAAAATGGAATAAGTTTTTGTCTCTAAATGTCTTAAAGATAAAAATATAAGTAGATTGAGAATTTGTATCAAAGATAGCATGTTATTGGCAAAACTAATGATCGCCTATATGACTTGAAACTGCGAAGCAATTACGTTGAAAAATCACCCCAGGACGACACTTCCACCCTTAACACACATCAGTGTTTTGTTCATGTGTCCCCCTAAAACTCATCAATGTTCCACTAACAAATCTTTAATTGGTAGAGGACTACATAGTCTTAAGTACAGGGGATGAAGTGTGGAGAAAGAAAAAGAAAAAGAAAGAAAGTCTGCAATAAATTATATATATATATTCACACAACACACACATGTACAACATAGACAATATACACAGAGCCAAACCACACCGCTTTGCTTTTAATGTGTTAGCGGAAATCGTGGCTGATTATTTTGATATTACCTCCATTGAACTATTTTATCTTTTAGAAGGTCTTTCTGGAATTGTTGATCTTGGTTCCTGCATAAATTCGACGTCGAATGTGGTTTCTAAAATGTAGTGGTACATCTGCTATAATTATGGAATTTCCATACGTAGCCATCCTACATTTAGAGGTAAAGGGATTGGGCATGGTGGTCCAGTCGCATGGCCTTCAAGACCACTTGATTTTCCGCCACTTGATTTTTATTTGTGGGGTGTCATGAAGGCCGTTGTCTACGAAACTCCAGTAGATTCTGAAATGGACCTTGTTGCAAGAATCGCACCTCTGCTGCTTCGATCCGAGAAACGTTCGGTATTTTTGAAAATGTTCGCCAATCCGCCGCATGAATGCAATGGGTGGAATTTCGAAACCCCTTCTGTGATAATTCTAACTAATGTACTATTGTACTATTTTTTTGTGCAACACAGCACTCAATGTTGCTTTCTGTGCTTCGTCTTTTCTTTGTCTTTATGTCTCTTTATATTTCTTCTTTAGCATTTAGGACCTTTCTTTTATTATGTGATTCTGATTCCTATTGCGGTTTTCTATCTTCCCTGCAAGTTTGCACATGCAACTCCGAAACACCCTGTAATTCATAGAATATGTTTTGATGCCACAAATCTGACAGACAGTTCGACTTTAACGAAGTATATTAGCAGTGTTAATTGACATTGAAGACGATATTGTAAGAGAAATATGACTTGCTCAGTATATACAAATAAAAGGAAAAATTAAAATTAAAATTTAAAAAACAAAAACATAGGATGCTAAAATAGCAAATAGAGAGAGCTGATAAAATATTATTTAATTAAAATGTTCAGTGAAGTACACGGACATTTATTATTGATATTCATGATCAGGAACGCTTTTGAGGAGTATTAGGATTATTCAAAAAATCATTATAAAAATTAGTTGCGAGCTTGTGAATAAAATTTTTAATTGAAGAAATTTCAAGAGCAGAGAGAATATCTTTATTTCTGACAAACCACGGTGCATCAATTGTTATGCGTAATATTTTATTTTCAAGAGTTTGAATATTTTTGATTCTAGATTTTCATATAGATCCCCACATTGGACTGGTATATGTTTTGGGACGCATGTAGTCCATATAGATAATAATTTTAATATCAATGTTAGTGTGACTATTGCGAAAGATAAAGAGTTTTTTTTAACAGCCATATTGAATTTATTTTTGGCATAATTAACGTGAGAATGTTTGGCTTGTCTCCAAGGTATTTTGCTTCATTTGACCAAATTAGAGGAGTGTTAAAAATAGTAATATTAGGAATATTAGGGCATTTCAAAGTACAGAGAACAGCTTCATTTTTAGTAACATTGAGTTTGATACGCCAAATGGCTAGCCAATTTTCAAGAAGATATCTGAAGTTTTGATAGTCAATATATAGCACGCAGTCTTCAAATGAAGTCTGTGTAATATGCATTTTAAATTGTTATAAAACTGCATGTGTCTATTTATTGTACCTATAAATAGTTCTATTATAATAATCTATTTATTGTACTCTAAAATTATAACTCTGCACAAGTATTATAAAAATAAAAATTTAAAGTCAATTCCTACTTTTTTTCACTATATTGCAGAAAATTCCTTTACAAATAAAGTTGAAATTTTCCTCTCACAACTGGCGCCATCTATTATTAGATACATGTAACTTTAATCTAAAAAAACTGCAATTAATTAGTTAATATTTGAAAAAACTGTATTCACATCCAGTGTCATCCACTACAAGTTCAAAAATGTGTATTTGAACTTGAGTGGATGAATAAAAAATATTTTATTAACGATTGAAAATTTGAACAAGATATATAGTTAGAGATGTGAATTAGGAATTGGAAGAATAGTAGAGTAATAGTAGGAATTGGAAAAACAAATAAAGGGAAATTAAACCCTTTGTGCGTGAACAAAGACTTGATTATTTGAATGCAAATGAATTATAGAAAGTACCGCAAGTGATGCAGATTAAACGATTACTTTTAAATATATCTAGAATCTCTCCATGTCTCAAAAAATATAACTAGATCAAGATAATGATTTCATCTAAATAATCTTTTCTTGTAGAATCGTTTCAGTCTCAGAAAACAACAAAGCAAAAATCGATGAAAACTCATTTACCCATACGCGTTTACTTGGATATGAATTAACTTCCCTTCCAGTCAATACCAAATCTGAGATAAAAAAGCAACTCTTTCTGGTTTGTAATTATCTCCAGAATAAATATAAATCTCTCAGCGAGACTCAACGAAAGCTTCCTGGATTGGCGTCCGAGAATTGTTTTGATAACAGACTTGACATGCGAGTGATTTATTACACCAGTGCTAGAGAGAGAAAAAATAATTTCTATGATAGAAAAACTTCCCCTCTGGGGCTGGTAGAACTTAATTTGAACCAAACTACGAACAAATATCCTAAAATTTGTCTTCCTGTTTGTTCACTAATATTGTATATAATACTTTTTGTGTTTTCAGAAGAACATTTTTCTAATTTAGGAAAGGAATTGTATGCATGTTCAATAATATCTGAATAAAGTTAGAAGGAAAATTCTTAATATTTTTAAATCTTTCTTATCTTTTAGTCCTTTTTTGAAAAGATAATACCTAAAAAGGCCATTTTTTTTTTTTTTGGAAAGAAAAAAAAAATATTTGTATTTTAGAGTGCTAAACTTGGGATGTTGTTGTACTTGTTGGCTAAATGACTATCGCTCTGGTGTTCGGTACCACAGGTTGAGGATTTGAGTCACGGAGGTACCATGGATGTTTAAAGTGGTACGAAATCAATTTTAGACTTTAGGTTCTTTTTTAATATGACTATAAATCTTTGGACGTAGAGCTAACAACCCTACCCAGTAGTAAAAAGTCAGCGTCACGATATGCCAAGTCAGACTTCAACCTACAAATCTTCCAACACAACTGAAGCCTGCCCCTTCTTTTCCCCTCCTTCCATGAGACCACATGGATTTTTGGATTTGGTCTAGATGTTGCTGTACATCAAGTGGGATAAGAAACAACAAATTACTAAATTGGCGTCTGATGGCTAAGTTATTAGCGCTCTGTGGCTGTGGCAACGGCTTCATGTTCAAGTTCCCGGTGGTGCAATGAATATATATATATATAGTGATTCGAATTCACTTTAAACAGTAGGTCCATGTGTAATATGAACGTAGAGCGTTGTGAGGGTAGTGTTACTCACGTCCGCAGTAAATCTTCAAAGCTACATTTCCGCCTGGGTAATGCTACATGAGTAACAGCGGACAGACCTTGCTTATAGCATAAAGATTAGCTGCCTTCGTATTGCCAACTGCATTAGAACAAATGTATTATGCATTTTTTATATATATATATGTATATCAAGCTGACTCTCCATGTCATCAAAAAATAGATCAAGATAATGATTTCATCTAAATAATATTTTATTGTAGAATATTTCCAGTCTCAGAAAACAACAACACAAAAATCGGTGGAAACTCATTTAGCCATACTCATTTTCTTGGATTATGACTTCCATACCAGTCAATATCAAATCTAAGAGACAAAAAAAAAAAAAAACTTTTTGGTTGTAATTATCTCCTGAATAAATATAAATCTCACAGCGAAACTCGGCTGGAGGCTTCCTGGATTGGCGTCCGAAAATTGTTTTGATAACAGACTTGACATGCAAGTGATTTATTACCACTCCTAGAGAGAAAAAAATATTTTCTATGATAGCAAAACTTCTCCTCTGGGACTGGTAGAACTTAATTTGAACCAAACTAGGAACAAATATCTTAAAATGTGTCCTGTTATTTTTGTTGTTTTATATCATATCTAAATAATACATTTTGAATTTTTTAGTTGAAGATATTTTTTTTTATTTTTAGAAAGAAATTTTATGTCCCTTCGATAATATCTGAATAAATTTGGAAGGAAACTTCTTAATATTTTTCAAATCGTTAATTTATCATTTCTACGTTTCTTATATTATCTGTCTAGAAGTTTTCTGTCTGGTTTTTTCAAAAGGTAATGATAAGGCCTTGCGTAATTTTTTCATGAAAGAAAATAAATATCTCCATTATAAAGTACTAAACTTAAAAGGAGGTCTGTAGGCTATTTGTATTTTAAAAGTACTAAACTTAATAAAAGGGGCCTGTTAAGAAGTTTTCTGTACAACAAGTTTTCGGAATCGAGTCCTGGGGTGCCATTGATGTTTCTAGTGGTTTGACATCCATTTTAAACAGTATGTTCCGGTCTAATATGATTTTAGAGAGTTCGGAGGACTGATGGCAAATATGAAAAAAAAAGAAATCATCTTTTCTTGTAGGCAGATTGCCTTACCACACCATGGGGCTATTTGCGCCAATGATGATAAAATTGAGACGTAATGATTAGTGACTAAAGCTCTGATTATCGGTGACACAAGTATCGAGTTTGAGTCCCGGCGGTAAATTGGATGGTTGTTGTGGCTCGTGATTCACTTTAACCGTAATACCCTGGTCTAACATCACAGTAGAGCGTTGGGTGTAGGGCTGATAACTCTAACTCATAAAAAAAGAAAACGTCTACTGTCTCAAAATCTACCAGTAGGCAGACGACCCTGCCCCACCATCGGTCTGTTGATTCAATGAAAAAGAAGAAATTATTAAATTTTAGATGAAAATTTGTTACTATTTAACGTTATTTGCTGATTATAATTTTGTAAATATTTTTAGCTAATTTTCACCTGTTTTAGACACTTCTTCTTCATTGCCGCCACAGTCCCATGGGGAGACAATGCCGTGGGTCTACTGGCAGAATTTGAGATATGAGACGTTTGTTTTTATACGTTGAACAATGCAGTACGTCCTACATACATATCAGACCAGGACCTACGGTTTAAAGTGAATAAGAACCACTACAAACATCCACAGTACTGCTGGAACTAGAACCTGAAACATGTAGCACCGAACACCGAAACGCTAGTCACTTGGCCATCAAATCTTGGTTTTGACAAAAATCGAATCACATCTTGAACAGAACAAAAATCGATGGAACTCATTTACCCATACACATTTTCTTCGATATGAATTAACATCCCTTCCAGTCAATATCAAATCTAAGACAAAAAAAACCCAACTCTTTCTAGTTGTAATTATCTCCAGAATAAATATAAATCTCTCATCGAGACTCGGCGAAAGCTTCCTGGATTGGAGGCCAAGAATTGTTTTGATAACAGACTTGACATGCGAGTGATTTATTACCAGTCCCAGAGAGAAAAATAATTTCTGTGATAGAAAAACTTCTCCTCTGGTACCGATAGAACTTAATTTGAACCAAAGTAGGAACAAACAGCCTAAAATTTGTCTTCCTGTTTGTTCTGTGGGGTTTTTTGTTATTATAAATACATAATACTTTTTGAATTTTTAGACGAACATATTTTTATTTTAGAAAAGAAAATACAGTTTTTAATTTTTTTTTTTTTTATTTTTTTTTTCTGTCTTAATTTTGAAATTGCTTTTTGAAAATATAATACTTTGAGTATTTTTTTTTTTTTTGCGGGGATGGAAAAATTAAATATATGCATTTTAAAGTATTAAATAGGGATATAATGACTAGTCATTAGAGCTCTGGTTCTCGGTGCCACAAGTATCGAATTTGAGTCCCGGTGGTAACATGGATGGTAGTAGTGGTTCGGAATTCACTTTAAACCGTAGTACCTGGTCTTATATCACTGTAGAGCATTGGGTGTAGGGCTGACAATCGTACACCTTAAAAAAATAAATATCTACTGTCTCAAATCTCTACCAGGACGGACGACCCTGAGCCAGTGAAGAAGAAGAAATTATTAAATTTTAACTTAAAAGTGGTTACGATTTAACGTTGTTTGCTGATTATAATTCTGTAAATTTTTTTAGCTAATTTGTATTTCTTTTTAGACACTTCTTCTTTTTACTGGCGCAACAGTTCCTCGTGGTGGGCCAAGACCATGGGTCTGCTGGCAGAATTCGAGATATGATACGTTTTTTTCAATGGGGGGAACAATCAGTCCTACGTCCAGACATATCAGACTGGAACCTACGGTTTAAAGTGAAAATCGGAACTTCTACAAACATGCATGGTACTGTTGGAACTCGAACCTGAAACCTGTGGCACCGAACACCGGAGCGTAAGTCACTTGGTTATAAAATATTGGTTTAGACAATACTCGAACCAGATCTTGGCCATCTGGCCTTGGAAAAAACAAAAATCGATGAAAACTCATTTACCCATACGCATTTTCTTGGATTTGAATTAACTTCCTTGCAGTCAATATCAAACCTAAGACAAAAAAACGCAACTATTTCTGGTTGTAATTATCTCCAGAATAAATAAAATCTCTCAGCGAGACTCAGCGAAAGCTTCCTGGATTGGCGTCCGAGAATTGTTTTGATAACAGACTTGACATGAGTGATTTATTACCACTCCTAGAGAGAAAAAAATAATTTCTATGATAAAAAACTTCTCCTCTGGGACTGGTAGAACTTAATTTGAACCAAACTAGGAACAAATATCCTAAATTTGTCCTGTTATTTTTGTTGTTTTATATATATCTATATAATACATTTGAATTTTTAGTTGAAAATATTTTTTTTATTTTTAGAAAGAAATTTTATGTGCCTTCGATAATATCTGAATAAATTTGGAAGGAAACTTCTTAATATTTTTAAATCGTTAATTTATCTTTTCTACGTTTCTTACATTATCTGTCTAAAAGTTTTCTGTCTGGTTTTTCAAAAGGTAATGGTAAGGCCTTGCGTAATTTTTTCATGAAAGAAAATAAATATCTCCATTATAAAGTACTAAACTTAAAAGGGGGTCTGTAGGCTATTTGTATTTTAAAGTACTAAACTTAAGAAAAGCGCCTGTTAAGAAGTTTCTCTGTACAACAAGTTTCGGAATCGAGTCCTGGGGCGTCATTGATGTTTCTAGTGGTTTGACATCCATTTTAAACCGTATGTTCCGGTCTAATATGATCGTAGAGAGTTCGGAGGACTGATGGCACTACTCCGAAAAAAGAAATCATCTTCTGTCTTGTAGACAGATTGCCTTACCCACCATGGGGCTGTTGCGCCAATGATGATAAATTTGAGACGTAATGATTAGTGACTAAAGCTCTGGTTATCGGTGCCACAAGTATCGAGTTTGAGTCCCGGCGGTAAATTGGATGGTTGTTGTGGCTCGGGGTTCACTTTAACCGTAATACCTGGTCTAACATCACAGTAGAGCGTTGGGTGTAGGGCTGATAACTCTAACTCATAAAAAAGAAAACGTCTACTGTCTCAAAATCTACCAGTAGGCGGACGACCCTGCCCACCATCGGTCTGTTGAGTCAATGAAAAAGAAGAAATTATTAAATTTCAGATAAAAATTTGTTACTATTTAACGTTATTTGCTGATTATAATTTTGTAAATATTTTTAGCTAATTTTCACCTGTTTTAGACACTTCTTCTTCATTGACGCCACAGTCCCATGGGGAGTCAATGCCGTGGGTCTACTGGCAGAATTTGAGATATGAGACGTTTGTTTTTATACGTTGTAATGCAGTACGCCCTAGATACATATCAGACCAGGACCTACGGTTTAAAGTGGAATAAGAACCACTACAAACATCCACAGTACTGCTGGAACTAGAACCTGAAACATGTAGCACCGAACACCGGAACGGAACTTGGCCATCAAATCTTGGTTTTTGACAAAATCGAATCACATCTTGAACAGAACAAAAATCGATGGAAACTCATTTACCCATACACATTTTCTTCGATATGAATTAACATCCATTCCAGTCAATATCAAATCTAAGAATAAAAAAAAATAACTCTTTCTGGTTGTAATTATCTCCAGAATAAAACATAAATCTCTCATCGAGACTCGGCGAAAGCTTCCTGGATTGGAGGCCAAGATTTGTTTTGATAACAGAACTTGACATGCGAGTGATTTATTACCAGTCCCAGAGAAAAAAATAATTTCTATGATAGAAAAACTTCTCCTCTGGGACCGATAGAACTTAATTTAAACCAAAGTAGGAACAAATAGCCTAAAATTTGTCTTCCTGTTTGTTCTGTGGGTTTTTGTTGATATATATACATAATACTTTTTGAATTTTTAGACGAACATATTTTTATTTTAGAAAAGAAAATACATTATTTTTTTTTCTTTTTTTCTGATTTTTGAAATTGCTTTTTTGAAAATATAATACTTTGAGTATTTTTTTTTTTTTTTTTTTTTGCGGGGGATGGAAAAATTAAATATATGTATTTTAAAGTATTAAATAGGGATATAATGACTAGTCATTAGAGATCTGGTTCTCGGTGCCAAAAGTATCGAGTTTGAGTCCCGGTGGTAAC
Source organism: Caerostris extrusa (assembly GCA_021605095.1). Lineage (NCBI taxonomy): Eukaryota > Metazoa > Arthropoda > Arachnida > Araneae > Araneidae > Caerostris > Caerostris extrusa. Next base: position 12,991 of record BPLR01001737.1, read on the forward strand.
ATGGTGGTAGTAGTGGTTCGGAATTCACTTTAAACCGTAGTACCTGGTCTTATATCACTGTAGAGCATTGGGCGTAGGGCTGACAATCGTACACCTTAAAAAAAATAAATATCTACTGTCTCCAACTCGACCAGGACGGACGACCCTGAGCCAGTGAAGAAGAAGAAATTATTAAAATGTAACTTAAAAGTGGTTATGATTTAACGTTGTTTGCTGATTATAATTCTGTAAATTTTTTTTAGCTAATTTGTATTTCTTTTAGACACCTCTTCTTTACTGGCGCAACAGCCCCATGGTGGGCCAAGACCATGGGTCGACTGGCAGAATTCGAGATATGATACTTTTTTCAATGGGGGAACAATCAGTCCTACGTCCAGACACATCAGACTGGAACCTAACTAAAGTGAAAATCGGAACTTCTACAAACATGCATGGTACTGCTGGAACTCGAACCTGAAACCTGTGGCACCGAACACCGGAGCGTTAGTCACTTGGTTATAAAATCTTGGTTTAGACAATAATTGAACCAGATGTTGGCCATCTGGTCTTGGAAAAAAACAAAAATCGATGAAAACTCATTTACCCATACGCATTTTCTTGGATTTGAATTAACTTCCATTGCAGTCAATATCAAACCTAAGACAAAAAAAACAACTATTTCTGGTTGTAATTATCTCCAGAATAAATATAAATCTCTGAGCGAGACTCACCGAGAACTTCCCGGATTGGCGGTCGAGAATTGTTTTGATAACAGTCTTGACATGTGAATGATTTATTACCAGTCCAAGAGAAAAAAAAAATTCTCTATGAAAGAAAACTTCTCCTCTGGGACTGGTAGAACTTAATTTGAACTAAAGTAAAGACAAACAGCCTAAAATTTGTCTGTTTGCCCTCTGTTGTTTTTGTTGTTGTGTAAATATAATACTTTATGAATTTTTTAGATGAATATATTTTTATTTTTAGAAAGACATTTTATGCATGTTCGATTATATCGGAATAAATATAGAAGGAAAATTCTTAATGTTTTTAAAATCTTTATTACTTATGTACTAAATTGGAATGTAATGACTAGTGCTCTAGTTCTCGGTGCCACAACTATCGAAAGTTTGAGTCCCGGTGGTAACATTGATGGTTTTTAGTGGTTCGGAATTCACATTAAACCGTAGTATCAGGTCTAATAATTTCAGTAGAGTTGGGCGTAGGGCTGACAACCCTATTCCGTAAAAAATGAAAACTTCTACTGTCTGGAAATCTACCAGTAGGCAGACGACCCTGGGCCACCATGAGTCTGTTGAGTCAATGAAGAAGAAGAAATTATTAAATTTTAGCTAAAAGGTTTTTACGATTTAACGTTGTTTGCTGATTATAATTCTGAAAATTTTTAGCCAATTTGCACCTAGTTTAGACACTTCTTCTTCATTGGAGCAACAGCCCCATGGTGGGCCAATGCCGCGGGTCCCACTGGCAGAATTCGAGATTTGAGACGTTTTTTACTGGGTATTGTAGTCAGTCCTACGTGCTACAGGTATATCAGACTGGAACCTACGGTTTAAAGTGGAATCCGAACTACTATAAACATTCATGGTACTACTGGAACTCGAACCTGAAATCAGTGGCACCGAACACCTGAGCGCTAGACATGGCCATCAGATCCTGGTTTAGACTATGATCGAATCAGATCTAGGTCATCAGATTTTGGACAAAACAAAAGTCGATGGAAACTCATTTGCCCATACGCATTCTCTTGGATATGAATTAACTTCCATTCCAATCAATATCAAATACCAGAATAAAAAAAACTCTTTTCGGTTGTAATTATCTCCAGAATAAATATAAATCTCTCATCGAGACTCGGCGAAATCTTCCTGGATTGACGGCCGAGAATTGTTTTGATAACAGACTTGACATGTGAGTGATTTATTACTAGACCTAGAAAGAAAAAAATAATTTCTATGATAGAAAAACTTCTCCTCTGGGACTGGTGGAACATAATTTGAACCAAAGTAGGAACTAATAGCCAAAAATGTGTCTTCCTGTTTGTTCACTGTTGTTTTTGTTATGAAAATATAATACCTTTTAAATTTTTAGATGGACATATTTTTATATTTGGAAAGGAATTTTATGCATGTTCGATAATATCCTAATAAATTTAGAAGGAAAAGTCTCAGTATTTTTAGAAGGAATAGTAGGATAGAAGGGAAATTCTTAATATTTTTAAATCTTTAATTTATCTTTTCTATCTTTCTTATAATTTATGTCTAGAAATGGTTTTTTTGAAAGGCTAATAAGTTAAGTAATTTTTTGGGGGGGGGGTGGGGGTGGCGAAGAAAATAAATACTTGTAATTTTAAAGTACTAAATTAGGACCTGATGGCTAAGTAACTAATACTACGACGCTTTATACCACAGTCTTTGTATTCGATACTGTTTTCTTCTTCATTGGCTCAACAGCCCTATAATAGGTTGGAGTCTTGTGCCTGGTAGATTTCGAGACAGGGGATGTTTTATTTTTCTTTTACTAATTGCAGAGGTGTCATGGAAGGAAGGAAAGGGGGGCTCTAACTTAGCATCGTGACGATGTCTTTTTACGGTATAGGGTTGTCAGTCTTACTGCCAAGCTCAACAGTCATATATCATGACGTACGGTTTAAAATGGATTCTGAACCACCACAAGCATCCATGACACTGCAGGAGTCGAACCCGAAGTCTGTGGCGCAGAGCACCAAAGTGCTAGTCACTTAGCGATCATCCCATAATTTATTACTTTGTTGTTTTTTATCCCACTTGGTAGACAACAACATCTAGACCAAGTCTAAGAACCTGGGGGCAGCTGTTGGTAGATGTAAGAGCAGGCTTTTAGACAGTGGCATCTGCACCAAGTGCAAGAATCCAGGTGGTCTCATGGAAGAAGGGAAATGAGGCAGGCTTCTGTTGTGATAGAGCACTTGTAACTAGAAGTCTGACTTGACATCGTGACGTTGACTTTTCACTGGGTAAGGTTGTCAGTCCTACGTCCAAAGCTCTATAGTCATATTAAACAAGAACCTACGGTTTGAAGTGGATTCGGAACCACCACAAACATCCATGGTACATTCCTGATTCAAATCGAAACATATGATACAGAGAGCCAGAGATTTGTCACTTAGCCATCACGTTAGACCTTAATCCAAAATGATATTGTAAAATACGGATAATTATTTTCTTTCCCCCAAAAATGGCAAAGCGAGGTGTTATCTTTTATAAAAAACCATTTCAAAAACTAAGATAGAAAAGATAAATTAAGGGTTTAAAAAAATATTAAGAATTTTCTTTCTAAATTTATTCGGATATTATCGAACATGTATAAAATTCCATTCAGAAAAATAAAAAAATCTTCTTCTAAAAAATTCAAAAAAGTATATATATATATATATATATATATATATATGTGTGTGTGTGTGTGTGTATATATATATGCATATAACAACAAAAACAATAGACGACAAACAGGAAGACAGGAAGACAAATTTTAGGATATTTGTCCCTACTTTGGTTCAAATTATGTTCTACCAGTCCCAGAGGAGAAGTTTTTCTATCATAGAAATTTTTTTTCTCTCTCGGACTGGTAATAAATCACTCACATGTCAAGTCTGTTATCAAAACAATTCTCGGCCACCAATCCAGGAAGCTTTCGCCGACAGATTTATATTTATTCTGGAGATAATTACAACCAGAAAGTTTTTTTTTTTTTTTTTGTCTTAACTTTGATCCAGTCAATATCAAGTTAATTCGTGTCCAAGAAAATGCGTATGGGTAAATGAGTTTTCATCGATTTTTGTTTTGTTGTTTTCTGAGACTGCAAAAGATATAGAAAATATTCTGCAAGAAAAAAATTAGATCAAATTATTATCTTGATGATATTGAAAGTTTCTGGATATCTCTCTCTCTTATATATATATAAGTCATACATATATATTCACATATGTTGTTATTGTTGTTCTAATGTAGTTGGCAATAACAAATGCAGTTACTCGTTATGCCTTAAACAATGCCTGAGCCAGTCTTTCTGATTTACAGCTATTCAGGTGGGATGTGTAGCTAGAAGCTTCTGTTATGATAAACATCTGTAGGTAGAAGGCATATTTGGCTCCGTGAGTCGCTCAGCCATCAATCCCAAATTTACAGGTTAGAAGATAGACCAACAGGATTTATAAGACGAGGGAAAGTCCAAAGCCTCTACAATCATATTAAACAAGGGCTCCTACGGTTTAAAGGGGATTCCGATATAAATTCGGTACAAGCATCCAAGGCACAGCCCAGATTCGAACACGAAACCTGATGCACCGAGCACCAGGGGGCTAGCCACTCGCCCATCAGGCCCCTGGGTCCCTAAGTTCAAAGACAAAAAGAAGCTACATTTTTTTTTTTTTTTTTGCTCTTTATAAAGACTTTTCGGATTAAGTCCACACTGGTTCTTGGACTTGGACAAAATGTCGCTGTCGACCAAGTGGGATAATAAACAACAACACATATATTATATTCGGACACGGCGTTACACAATACGTTTGCTTACTGTCTGTGTCCAAACAGTAAGACCAATTTTCATTTAAAGTTCATGGGGCTTATGGAATTTCAATTTTTTTTTTTTTAGTTTGCTGTCACTATCATTTACATCTGTGTGAATTCCGTCAAAATATTCATTATATGGAATGCTTGATTTGTGAGACGCTAAAACTGATTTCGGCAATTTTTGAAATGTCTGAGTAAAGATCTTGCAACAAACTTTGTTTGCGGAAACGTATGGAATTTTGCAGAAAGCATTCAGTGAGCATTCCTATATTGGACAGAAATACTTAAAGAAGAAGTAGTATAAACAGTTCAAAGAAGGCAGAGAACGCGTTAAAGACGAAGAGCCCTCTGGTCGACCATTAACCTCAATCGGCGAAACTCACGTTCAAAAAATTAAAGATTTGGTGCTTGCAAACCGTCGTTTTACAAATAGAGACCTTGCTGAGGATGTTGGAATTTCAAAAGGAAGAAGCGCTTTGAAGTCCGTGCCTGCCGATGATTTTCTAGCATGCATTAAGGATTGAAAAAAAAGGTGGCTTAAGTGCATTGAGTCCGAGGGAATAACTTTGGAAGCGATCAAATAAATTCGGAAGATTAAATAAAGAGTTTTTGAAAAAAAAAAAAAACAATTGGTCTTACTTTTTGGTGTTTGCAAACCGTCGATTTACAATTAGAATGCTTGATGTTGGAATTTCCGATGATGTTGGAATTTAAAAGATCGGCCAATTCCATTTTGGGCCTCAAATACGTCAAATCTCGATTGGTACCGAAAACATGGTAGCCCCCACTGTATTGATTCTTCGTGACTTTATCGCCAAAAGAAAACCCATATCGTTTCACAACCACCTGATTTAGCACCGTGCGACTTCTGATTATTCCCTAAACTCAAAAAATCACTCCGGAGACATCGTTTAGTATCGATTGAAGAGATTCAACGTTCCCTGCCGATGATGAAATTTGGAAGAATAAATAAAGAGTTTTTGAAAAAAAATTGGTCTTACTTTTTGGGCACAGGAGTATTCAGACGTAGCATTACACTTTACGTATAATGTGTAATTTTCATAAAGATTTATTCTTTTGTCAGTGTAATGGCAATATTTTTTTTTACACAGCACAGTGGCACGGAGTCGATTCAATAAAAATTCTGCTTCAGATGCGATTAACATAACAACAAAACGAAACAGTTTCACATTCTACTTTTAAGAGAGAAAATAGTTTAAAGGCTGTTATTGCCCGTTTCTGATAGGGCTCTATCAGTTATTCTCCTACAAGAATTTGATATCATTTATGTCCTGAGCTCCAAAAGAAGCATTTCTCTTTTTACGAGCGACTTAATGGTTTTCGGAAGTCATACATACTTTTGAGAAATGGTCGCCGTATTTTAAATAGTTGAAAGTTTTAATGTCATCTTCTTTAAAAGACATCAGAGACAACATTTCCATCTCCCTATTTATTGCTTGTCTTTTGAATTTTAAAGTACCACATTTATCTTGAAAATTTGCTTTTTACGGCCTGAATTCGAAATAAATTTAATTTTTAGTTAGAGAAGATGCTTTTTTTCTTTCAAAGCAGTGGCAAAATTATGTATTGTCGTTATATGTTGTTTTTAGTTGGTTAGCATAAACTTTCGAAACGGAAAATTTATTTATAGCGAAATATTTTTTATTTTTAATAATAACTGACAAGTAAGAAATGCACAAAAATGTTATATAGACTTGACGTAAAGATATATGCTAAACTATAATCAATCAAATCCCAATCCGATTTTGAGAAGGATTTATGTTTGCCAACTGCAACTCCAACTTCAATATCTTGTATTGAAGATGTCCAAGAAATCTAAATAAAGTGAAGTTTGAGTAAATTAAAAAACGTTGACTAAATTTATCCTGAGATAATATATATCTTTGATATATAGAACTATTATACAGTCGGAGATAAACCTCAACTATTTTAAACCCCTAAAACCCATGCTAATAAAAATAAAGTAAAAAATATTCATGGCATTTCATTTATATACTAAATCCACTGAGCTTTTGACAACATTTTGCAGCAACCTTCAGGCTTGGTATAATTTGGTTTGGTTTGGTTTGTCGCTCTATGGTCATCATGTGCACACGTGAGGTAAACAGACCGGGAGCTACAGTCTAAAGTGGTAGTAACAAAACAACCATGCTACCACCATGATTGGAACCTGAAACCTGTGATACCAAAGGCCAGAGTCAGTCATGCCAGATACCAAAGCCATTTGGCCACCAGACCACCTAGACGTTATGTTATACTAAAATATGTTATACTATTGTACTATACTTATGTAGGGCCTGATGGCCGAGTGGCTATCGCTCTGGCTCTCGTTACCATAGGTATCGGGTTCGAATCCCGGCGGTGTCGTGGATGTCTGTAGTGGCTCGGAATTCACTTTAACCCGTAGGTCCCGGTCTTCTATGACTGTAAAGCGTCGCACAGCCCAATCAGACTTCTCTCTCACCCACATCGTTCCCCAAACTGTAAAAGGGGCAACTCAGCTCTAAGTCACAGTGATGTGGTGTGGTGTGTGTGTAGTAGTAGTAGTTAATACTATACGTATGTTATACCATTGTATAACATACGTATTAAAATAATAATATTAAGTTATACAATACATTTTAGTAAATTACATAGAATATATACATATTTCAATCTCAAATCTATTTCTTTTACATAGCAAAGTGATACAAAATCTATTCAATAATATTTCAGCTTCCGACACGGACAACATAACAAGAAAAAGAAACAGTTCCACATTTTACTTTTAAGAGAGAAAATTGTTTAAGGGTTGTTATTGCCCATCTCTAATAAGGCTCTAACAGTTATTTTCCTACAAGAATTTGATATCATTTATGTCCTGAGCTCCAAAAAAAGCATTTCTCTTTTTACGAGCGACTTAATGGTTTTCGGAAGTCATACATACTTCTGAGAAATGGTCGCCGTATTTTAAATAGCTGAAAGTTTTAATGTCGTCTTTTTTAAAAGACATCAGAGACAACATTTCCATCCCCCTATTTATTGGTTTTTTTTTGAATTTTAAAGTACCCCATTTATCTTGAAAATTTGCTTTTTACGGCCTGAATACGAAATAAATTTAATTTTTAGTTAGAAGATATTTTTTTTTTTTATAAGCAGCGACAAAGTTATGTTATTTTTAGTTGGTTTAATGTCGTTTTTATGTTGTTACTCGCATGTTTTGTTGTTATATGTTGTTTTTTATTTCGGTTAATACAAACATTCTAAATGAAAATGTGTTTATAGTAAGTTCTTTCTTGTGTTTAAATACTGACATGTAAGAAATGTTAAAAATATTTTGTAGACATGACGTAAAGATAAATTTCAATCAATCAATTTTCTATTCCTTATCATGTCTTTAGCAACGCGGACAATCGATGGTGACTGTGACGTATAAAACATCTTGTATAAATAGTCTCACTGCTTGATGAAAGTTTCCCTGGTTTTTCCTCATACGATAAACAACTGCATGACATATAACCCTAAAGGTCCACCTGGAGGAATGGGGGATGACCTAAGGTATACAGTCTAAAGTTTGGGAGCATGATTTGTGGAGAAAAGAATGGAGGACAAGTTTCGTATCATGTTGATGCTGCATTTTTAAAAAGGAGAGATTCGGTAAAGATTATGGCATCTTTCGTAAACAGTACAATCAAGCTATATAAGTACAATCAAGTTATTGAAGATTTTCTAGTTTTAGTTTCACCATGTATTATGAAAATGACAGTAGCTTACAACTAAAAGCCCTCCAAGAAGGCATTATTTTGCCATATCCATCAGTGGTCTATATATTTGTGACATAATTTAGTCTCCTTAGAGGAACACAATGGGCGTGATGGCCGAGTGTCTGGAACTCGGTACCAAATGTATCGGTACCTGGCTGTGCCATGGATGTTTATAGTGGTTCAGAATCGACATTAGATCCACGTCTAATATGACTGTTGTTAAAACCGACATAGAAATGATGCCGTTAGTCTACGTATACTCGTAGGACGGCCAAATAATTTAACATGAATATAATAACAATTAATAAAAATACGAAAATGAATACTGAAACAAACAACTATTTTCCTTTACTTTTAATGAATACTAATATATACAATTACAATCAAATTTAGGATTTTTACATTGGCACTTAAAACAGACTAAATAAAAAATGTTTATAGAGAAGCAATCATAATATTACGCATACCTCAAATGAAATATTCCCATGAGTGGGTAGGCAGTGATTTACCAGTAGCCTCAAAACCTTTTAACAAAAAAGAAAATGCTCCCCACAAATTCAAAAGATGGACATAGATATATGTTATAAATTATCCAAGTAGCCATTCTCGCAGCAAAAAATTGTGTACCAGGCTCACGCACTGTCGCAGATCGTTCGCTCTGCTTTCAACGGGTCTTCCTTTTTGCCCGCAAAAACTCCAAAAAAGGGTCCCACCAAAACCGACCGGTTCTTTTGGACCTGACCGTGTGACCGGGAGGGGTTATCTACCATTCCTGGATTCATACAAAAAATAAAGGAAATACCCCTTACCCACACACAACAGGATAATTACCAGTCACAACAACTGTAAAGCTTTGACGGCAGTGTTGAGAAAATCCGGTAAAAAAAAATCTCTTGTTTCGTAATCTGTCAACTGGCAGATGGCCTTTGTTTAGTCATTTTCTGCACACTAGAATAAACGGCTAATTAGACCGGGACATACAGTTTAACACGGATTCCGAACTACAAACAAATACCCATGCCAATGTCCTTGGCTCACTCTGGGACTGTCGCGCCATTGAAGAAGAGGAACACAAAACTTGAAATTAAACAAAAATTAATGGAAATTCACAATGACCAACTGGACTACCATTTTCATAGCAAAACGCAAATGAGGGCTAAGATCAAAATTATCACGCGCACCAAAGGTTTTTATTAATCATGTCATTAACGTTGAAGCCAAAAAGTCAATGGGAAATCCTAACCTAACCAACCTGCCATGATTAGGCCAAAAGTCCATTTCTAAACAACATACCATATAGTTATTCAATTTTTTAGAACTAAATATTTATCTTTTTATTTTAGGAATATTTCGCAACTATTATAATATCGAAATTTAAAACTATTTTGCAAAATAAATAAATATAAATTAAGTATATTTGGTTTATTATTTATCTTTTATCATAGGGACGATTTAATCCTATAACAAAAAACACAAAACAAATATGGCAATAATCATTAATCTTCTGAAGTTAATAAGATTTTTATTTCAATAATAAAAACATCGAAAACAAATGTGTTCAAATTTTTAAAATTTAATCTTGCCAGTAAATTAAGTTTTAATGGAATTTATACTTTCTTAATTTTTTTCCATGAAAGTAATAAGATTATTATTGATATTTTTTATGCTTCAACAAGATATGCGATGAGATCTGAATATAATGCTGATATATTCCCACCAAAAAAGGAAAAATCTGCATTTAAAAGGAATCAAGTCTCAAGTTTTATTTTAAAAAAGTGCTTCCTGTTTTCCACGACATTGTTGCATGTTTTTTCCGCTTTCTAGCGAAATAGAAAACGGAGTTTCTTTTTTTTTTTCTTATCATTTGAAATAGATGGTTTAAAAAAAATAGAAAATCCATTTTTGTTTGTCATCCAAAAATAAAAAAATGCATAGGTTGTATAAATTTAAAAGAAAAACTCAAAATAGTTGGGTTTTGGAAATTTTTTATTCATAAAAATGTAATGAAATATATGTATATATTTAAATTTTACTATACAATTATGTATATTAAACGATATGTATATATTAAATAACATAAATGTATATTAATTTTTATTCTTTAAAATTTAATGAATAAATATTTATTCATTAGCCTTACCTGATGTCAGAGTAACTAGCGCTCTCGCGCTCGGTGCTACAGGTTTCGGATTCGAATCCCCGCGGTGCCATTGATGTATATAATGGTTCGGAATCCACTTTTAAATCATAATACCTGGTCTACTATGACTGCTACTACTACACTACTTCGCATTACTGCGCCCTGAGCTGAGTTGTCCCTTTACAGTTTGGTAATGATGTGGGTGAGAAGAAGTCTGATTGGGCTCTGGTCATATGACGCTCTATGGTCATATGAACACCGGGTCCTACTGTTTAAAGCGGATTCCGAACCAAAACAAGCATCCATCTTACCGACGGGATTCAAACTTGAAGCCTGCAGTACCGAGCGCCAGAGCGCTAGCCACTCGGCCATAAGGTCTCCAAGTCTACTCTAACTGTATAGCATAGGGTTGATAAACATCTCCGTCTCGAAATCTGCCAGTAGGCAGACGGCCTTGAACCATCAAGGGGTTGTTGCGCCAGTGAAGAAGAAGTTTCGCAAATTAGGTGAAACAAACTTTCGCGAACAAAAACCCACAATAGACCTTTTTTGTCTGGAATGCACACAAATTGGAAACATGCATAAAAACATACATCTAATTTAAATAATACGTCTAAGTTCAATGTATGGCAGTTCAGTATGATCAACTTCAATATCTATACAGACACAGTAGCGGTGTTCAATTATCAAATTGATTGTGTTTATTAACTCAGAAGTCAAGAAATTTAATTTCCGTATCAAGACATATCTAACACCTAATAAAGATTTAACAAATTAACTGCTTCAGCACGTCTTCCTAAATCCTCTGCAAATAGGCTCAAACTTTTAAAGTTCGAAAAATGTCCTGGCTAACCCCTGTGAACCACAGTAAGATTATACTACATCAACCGAACTTTATGATGTCTAGTCTAATTTCTAACGAAGATTGGAGTAGTTAGTCGCTCTACGGCCATTTTTGTACCACTTTGGGCTAATTAGAGTGGGACCTACAGTTTAATGTGGATTCCGAAATACTCACAAACATCCATGCCACCGACAAGATTTAAAACTGAAGACTGGTACCAAATGCCAAAGCACTAGTCAATTGGGTATCAGCCCGCTGACTCAATTACACTTGCGCGAGTACGATTAGTCGTATCCAAATTGTTTGATTTTTTATAATAGTAACTGTGCCTCTTGAGTTGATATAAAAATCATTGTGGCCATACAAAGATGTTATTGTTGTTGACTAATCGTCAATGTCCTGCCGTGCGGGCGGACATCCCATGAGTGATCTACTCATGAATGGAGGGAAAGGGGCAGCTTCTGTTGTGATGAAGCACCCGTAGGTAGGCCTTGCTCCGTGACGCACTTACAGTCATATGAGACCGGGACCTACGGCTGAAAGCGGATTCCGAACCCCTACAAACATTCATAGCACAGTCGGGACTCGAACCCAAAACCTGTGGTGCCGAGCACCAGAACACTAGCTACTGGACCTTTCAGGCCCATCCAAAGATATACAGGTGGTTATCAAAATAATGGAAACGCCTGTTAAAAAAATTACATTTAAGTATACGCTTCGTAAGTTTAAAAATATAGGTCAGCTACCACTTTCTTTTTAATATAAGAAGTACACATCTAATCTGCATAAAGACCATATCCAAATGATTGCTAATCTTGAAGAATTACCTCCTCGAATGACTAAGTCCCTTTGGTCTTTGATTTATTTCTAAATGTACCATACATGGTAAAATGGTTAAACCTGAAACTAAAAAAACAAAACTATCAAAAAATTCTATAATCATTCAAACATTATATTCTAAATCTTGAACAAATTAACTCATCATCACGTCTCTCTTAAGTATTCCTAAACATGCTCAAACTTATAAAGTCTGCAGAATGTGCTGACTAACTCATATGCACCCCACTAAGGTTAATCCTTATCAAACAAACTTTAAGATGTCTAGTATAGCAACTTTATGAAGAAGTAACCAACTACACTTGGTAGAAGACGATTAGTTGCATCAATAATGTTTGACTTTTATATTATTGAGTAGTAACGATGCCTCTTGAGTTGATATAAAAAGATCAGTATGCCTCTCCAAAGATATACAGGTGGTTATCAAAATAATGGAAACATTTTTTTACTTCTAATGCAACTGGCAAACACTTAGTCAGCTGTCTTGGATGCCTTAAGGCAAGCGCCGCACAGATGTTTGCATTATCCAGGGGGCGCGTGTAACTTGAAGATAAGCCACGGACGCGGAGTAATAATGCCCCCGCAACGCTCTACGATCATATTAGACTGGGACCTATTAAAGTGGATTCCGAACCACTACAAACATCCATGTCACCGCCGAGACTCGAACCCGAAACCTGTGGTACCGAGCTCCAGATCGCTAGCCACTTGATTATTCAGGCCCTACGGTTAAACCTAAAACTAAAAAAAAAAAACTATCAAACAATTCTATAACCATTCCAAACATTATATTTTATTTCTTGAACAAATTAACCCATCATCAAGTCTGTCTTAAGTCTTCCTAAACATGCTCAATCTTTTGAGTCTGAAGAATGTACTGGCTAACTCATATGCACCCCACTAAGGTTAATGTTCATCAACCAAACTATATGATGTCTAGTATAACCGCCTTAAGGCACGTTATACTAGACATCATCTTAATATATATTATAATATATATTAATATATATTAATATATATTATATTATTATACTTAAGGCTCCACTGAGGCGTGAGGCGGCGACGCGTCACGCGGCATGGAAGAAAATTTTTTCGACCCGTTCACACCGAAGCTTCAGAAATCGCTTTACGCCTAGTGAAGTTCCAGTTACTTCTACTAGATGGCAGATCTACTATTGGCTCAATCCAAGTCACATGACGCTGCAAGCATTTGAGAGTTGAAAGTTGGTCAACTCGATTGATGAACGTTTCACACTTCAACACCTCACACCTTGGTGTGAACGAGCCTTTATAAAAAAGTAACAAACTACACTTGGTAAAAGACGATTAGTTGCATCAAGAATGTTTGACTTTGTGTTATTAAGTAGTAACGATGCCTCTTGAGTTGATATAAATATCAGTATGGCCATCCAAAGATATATAGGTGGTTATCAAAATAACGAAAACATCTGTGAATAAAAGTGGCATTTATGAATGCCCTTCGTAAGCAATATAATATAATCTTAGCTACCACTTTTTTAATTTTATAAAAAGTATATATCATGGGAATGGAAGGTAGCTTTAGTGAAAAAAAAAAAAAAATTATCGGCAGAAATACGAAGTAAGGTGGAGATCTTGAATAAGTTTCGTTTAAGCTAAACCTTTTAAATTCTATTTGCAATATGTGAAACCGGAAATTATAAAGAGACAAACTTTGATGCTCTTTAATACTAAACTTGCTATCTACGATTGTTGAATTTTTTTTTTTTTTCGGAAAGTCGAAGTATTGATGCTTTTGATTTTACTGGGAAAAATACAGTTTTTCTGATGTAAAAGTTTATTGGTTTGTTTTAAAAAAAAAAAAATTTTGTGTAATTCAAATATTGTTTAGAAGACCTTTTGAATTTTTCACTGAGTTACTGACAATGGATTCATTTTCATTGCCATATTATGCTGTGCATGACTGAGATGGACTTTTTCAGGTCCACTCTGAAGTACCCTAGGAGCTTGCTTCGCCTATTTCTCCAGAGATGCTTACAAATCTTTCTGATGAAGAACGATGTTCTAGAATTTCCCGCATTATTATGAAGAAAGACCTTTGGCCATACGGGCCTGAATGGCAGAGTGGCTAGAGCTCTGGCACTCGTTACCACAAATTACGGGTTCGAGTCCCGGTGGTACCATGAATGTTTGTAGTGGTTCCACTTTAAACCGTAGGTCCCGGTGAAATATGATCGTAGAGCGGTGCGGGGGTACTGTTACTCCACGTCCGTGGCTTATCTTCAAGTTACACGCACCGCCTGGGTAATGTAATGTCTGTGCAGCGCTTGCCTTAAAGGCATCCAAGACAGCTGTCTAAATGTTGCCAGTTGCATTAGAGAAAAGAACACTTTGGCCGTGAGTCGTAGCTTTAGTGAAGTTGTTCAGTAATTACTGTTGAGAACAAATGCCAATCAATTTGTTATGGCAACAACAACAACAAAAAATTGATGTCATCTACTCAATAATCTCAGCTGCAAAAACCTCTAATCTACTGCAAAACCATCTTCAAAGGATTGCCAATCTTGAAGAAATACGTCGTCGAATAGGTAAGTTCCTTTGGTCTTTGCCTTATTTCTAAATGTATATTACTTAATAAATCGGTTAAACCTAAAAGAAGTGTAAGTTATCTTGTTCCTGATTCTAAGTCAAATTTTAATTGTGGAAAAAGCCACTGATTTAAATATCCAATAAAAAACTAACGGCTGAAATTGGCTGTACACTTAATGATAAATGTAATGTTTATATTAGTAGCAATGTAAATATTTGCAACAAGTTTTTAGCTTGAGCACTGTAGTAGGACAACAAATTAAAAAAAAAAAAAATTACGAAATTTTAAATTTTAAAAATTAAAATTTTTTTAAATTAAATTGCAAAATTAAAATTTTATACAATGAAAATAATAAAATAAATCGAAAAAGTTAAATTATTGCTGTGAAACTTTTGGATTATTATTATTATCATTTACTATTTAATATTCTTTTGTTGGTTTAAAGACATGGATTTTCCATATTTAGGAACACACTTTACACGATTGCCATATGGAGTTTACGAATTTTACTACAAAATTCATTTAAACCCATGTAGTCGTAACATGGATAATTAGATGCAACTCAATAGTTAATCTAGATGCAATTCCAGCTGTTGTAGGGATTTTTTTAAATCACAACTTTTTAAAAGTATTTTTCACACAGAATGCATTTATGAATAAAGTATCTTGAATGGAATGTCATATTGTAGAATGTTTTTAGCGTTTCATTCCTTACTATATTAGTAATAATTAAAGATACTACACTGTTAATCTTAATGATAGTAGGGGGATAATTACGTCGATTGAAAGGAAATTTAAAGGGGTTTGTCATTGATGATGAGCCATTGAGAGCTAATGTCATTAATATTAATACTAGCATTTAAATCATCTCTACCTCGAAATTTCTCTGTGCAATTTCTGCTTGCAAAATTGCAAATACTATTTGAGCTTGTTATTTGATATGTGACCAATAACGTTGTACGGCAGAACTAATTTGTATATCATATTCGGATGCAGCATTACACTTTATGTATGCTGTGTAGTATGAAGATTTATTTTTTTGTCAGTATCATCACATTATTTATTTTTTTACTAAACTAGTGTTTTATGCAAAAAATAAAAACTAAAAAGTTCAAATTTTGGATTTTTTAAGGACTTGTATTCATAAACCTGAAAAATTTTTACACGAATGCCTATGGTGTTTACGAATTTTATTACAAAATCTATTTAAACACATCATTTAGTCACACCATGTTTAATTAATAGCATATTCAATCCAAATTCAATTCCATCTGTTGAAGTGCTTTTGAAATGGCAACTTATAAAAATTGATTAGACTCCATGGAGAATGTATTAATGGACAAAGCATCTTGAGTCGACAGTCAGATTGTAGAATTTTTCAGCGTTTTATTTCTTAATACATGAGGAATAATTAAAGACGCTACAATGTTAATCTTAATGTTGGAATAGGATAATAGCACTCTTTAGAAGTAAATTTAAAATTGTTTGCCATTAATTTGCATGTTGTTTAGAGATAAATTCTCCCTAGAAAATTTGATTATTGATATAAGAGGCTTTATCACAATTACATGTGGTGGGTTAATACGTCCGTATATTAATAATAATCCATTATTAAAAATAATATACACTCAAGAGCCAAAACATTATGACCACCCCTACATTTTGCAATGAACTCGCCTGGATGACGTGGAAGGCACGTGATCAGGTGAAAGTGGTATTTAACTGGTATTAAGTGGTGGTATTAATCTATGGCAAGGCGGGTTGAAGCTGTGTTGCGCGCCAAAGGTGGGCCAACTCGTTATTGGCAGGTGGTCATAATGTTTTGGCTCTTGAGTGTATACTCAAAAATATTTACTTATGCATGGAAAAGATGTGTATTTTATATAAATATATGTATTTATAAAAGCATTTATTAGTTTTTGCAAATGAATTCTTCAAAATCAATCTTCTATTATTATAGGTCCTTATTTTTATTTGATTTTACTTTTAATTACTGTTATTGCTTTATCTAATTTGAAAAGATAGTTTCAGAAATTTTTAAATAAAATTTAAATTTTTGAATCTGAGAAAGTTATTAAGAACCTCAAACAAATATTATTACATATAAAAAATTTATTTTTTTTTTTCTGGGATTTTTTTTTAGGTTAATATAATTATGATTATTTCTTTAATACTTGATTAGCTTTCTGAATTCATATTTGTAATTTTGAAGCCTGAGGGTTTAAACTACAAAAATGGAGTATGGAATGGCTCTTTCTTCGAATTGATACACGGTGTTGTGTTGCTAAACTTTTTATTTGTATATATTTCTATTTGTATAGATTTCAATATGATTGTCAAGCGTTGGGCGTAGTACTGACAGCCCTATCCAGTAAAAAGTAAACATCTCCTATCTAGAAATCTGGCCACCATGTGGTTGTTACCAATGATGATGTTGATGATATAACTCAATATTTTTATTAATACTATAGGCCAATTTTCACATCAGTTTTGGAACAGTCTGTGCATGTTTAGAGATTAGGTGATGGCGACTATAGCTAATGTTTACCGGATAGTCATTACTGGCTACTGTGTTTTGTTTTAAGTGGTATTTAGTTTGATGATTCCGCAATAGACGTCTCTCCTCACTACTCGTTGTAGAGTTTATAAAATCCGTAGTGCCGTGTTGTGCATTTACAAATTAATGGTATTATTAAAAGTATTAATAAGAATGTACAATTGTATGTAGCATTTACTCAAAAACAAAGAAGAAAAAAATATTTGTAATACATTACAATATTCACTCAGCATTTGGATTTAAAATCCGTCAAATAAAGCTAACAGAAAGCGTTTGCTCTATGAAAGGTATAGGTTCAATAAATCGGTAAGCCGGACTGTTATACTCAATGTAGAAGAAAGGTGATAATCTTCCAGATGTTTTTCTACGGATATTCAAATTTTGGTTATAAAAAAATGGGTGTAGTACAGCATGGAATCACTATTGCAACATGGATAAAGCTGAATTCAACACGCATTTGTCGTTCTAATTATAAATGACTTAATTCAAAATGTGAATTCGAACATTCGAATATAGCAACAACATTTAAATATTCCCTCGATATTCAATAATAATTTAACATTCTTTATTATTTGGATTTGAAATACGTCAAACAAAGCCTAACAGAAAGCTCTTGCGCCGTGAATGGTGAAGGCTCAATAAATCCGTCAGCTGGACTGTTCCTCCGTTAATGGAAAAGAAAGAAAGAAAAAATGATAACAATCAATTTCTCTAGATATGTTCCATCTAAATTTTGGCGATAAAAAGCATGGAGGCAATGTGGAGGCAATGTAGCATGGAAACTAGGATTGCAACCTGGATAAAGCTGAATTCGCTACATATTTACAGCTACATTTGTACCGCCATTGTGAGCCAAAGCCGTTTGGCTACTGGCAGATCAGAGAGACGAAATAAGAGATGTTTTTCTTTTTGTGCTTTTGTCAGCCCAGCGTCCAAAAGCCATATTTATCATTTGTATCAATTTGAATAATTTAATTCAAAATATGCAACAATCGCAAATTGTAACAACAATATAATCACCCGTTGATATTCAATAATAATTTATAGATATTTTAGATAGGATATAGATAGGAGGCTCACTATAATTTATTTTACATAACAGTGATTATATATATATATATATATATATAAAGGATATACAATTCTGTACTGACATTTATAAAATGATATAAAGAAGGGAGACATTTACTGGATCTAGTAAATAACCGATTTTAGAGCATAAAATCTCCAGATACAATGTATTTTTCAAATGTTGAGATATCTTTTTTATTTTTAATTCTTGAACTCTTCGAAAGTCACCAAAGAGCAAAAAGCAATTCTTTGAGATTTCGAACAGCGAAAATTTCCAGACTGTTGAGTCGTTGGTAGTCCATTTAGGGAGCAGATTTCGTTCTTATTTTAGAACACCACTTCGGAGGGGGATATTAATGTTCTTTTGTGTTGCCATTTCGCAGTTGGAAGAAGTTTTATTCAAAATCGTTATTCTCTAGGACCTGGAAAATACTTGTTACATTTAGGTTGAGTTGTTAAATCGTCAATGTTGTTTTTTATTACCAGTTTCTCATTCGAGTGAGTTTTGAAAAATGATGATATCGATAGAGAATTATTATCATTTATTATTTTTGAATCGATAAAATATAGATGGATTTTCCAAACATTTTCAGTGATTGATCTTTATAAAAGATGTAAATAAACTTTGATATCCTTTATAAATAATTATCATTGAAAGTTATATTTTATCAATATTTAAAATAGATATGGATGTAGACAATTATATGCGACTAATTAAATGTACAGAAAAAATATTTAATTATCTAATATTTAATTGTTTTTAACTAACAAAAGTTTGATTCGACAATTCGATAATTAGTTTTACAGAAAAAATATTTAATTACATAATAATTCTATAATAACTAACATTTATAACTAATAATTTCTAACTATCTTGATTAGAGAGTCGACGAGAAAAAAAGGATTTTTTTTGTTGTTGTTGTAGATGTCATATAATACATCAATAGTCTCCTATCACTTATTTATGTCACGAATAAAGATGGCTGATAAAGGAATGGCAGTTTGTCTTTATGTCTTTGCGAAGACTTTAACAAAAAAATTTTCCCACATTTGAGAGTTATATGATAAAAAATCCGACAAAACTTATGTTCAAAACTTATGGAATCAGTATATCTTCCTAGATAAAGGTGAAGTTGCCACATATTTGCCTTTCTAGTGGTGAATGACTTGATTCAAAATGTACAACTTACTAAAACAGCAAAACAATGAAATAGTCAATTGATATTAAAAATAACGGTTTGATGACGAGTGGCGGTCGGTACCACAGGTTTCGGGTTTGAGTCCGGGCGGTGCCATGTGGTATGTGGTTCGGAATCCAGATTAAACCGTAGGTACCGCTGTAATATGATCGTAGATCGTTGGGGGTAGATTTATTCCGCGTCCGTAGCTTATCTTTCAAGCAGCACGAAACTCCTGGTAGTGCTAAGTGAGTAACGACGGTGCAGCCCTTGCTTATGGAGTAAAATATAACTATCCATGTATTTGCCAGCTGCATTAGAAAATAAATATTCAATAATAATTTAACATATTTTATTATACGCATTATAAAATTTCGGATAAAATATTGATAGATTGCTCATTATTTACTTAGTTAATAATTATTATTATTCATTTACTTTACATGACAGTGTAAAATATAAGGGTATAGAATTCTGTACTCGCATTTTAAGATAATACTGAGAAGACATTTACAAAATACAGTAAATATCCCATTTTTTAAAAAGCATAAAATCTTCATATATTCTCAAAAAGGCTAGATATTTAGTTTTTTTATTTTAAAATAGATTTGAAGACTAATTCTTGGATTCTTCGGACGTCACCCAAGAAAAAATATTTAATAATCGTTACATTTACAAGTAAATAATGCAAACAAATATTGATGATAATAAATTGTGCTATCTTTTATAAATAGTTAACATTAAAATTAATATATTATTTTTTTATCAATATTTAAAATAGATATAGATGAAGACTAATATATTGACTAATTTGATTTACAGAAAAATAATATTTAATTAACTTCATTACATTTACGGAATCTAGTAAATAACACATTTTAATGTAACAAAAACATAAACAATGTTAAGAATGTGAATAAATAATGTAAGTAAATAATGCAAACAAATATTGATGATAATGAATTGTGCTATCTTTTATAAATAGTTAACATTAAAATTAATATATTATTTTTTTATCCATATTTAAAATAGATATAGATGAAGACTAATATATTGACTAATTTGATTTACAGAAAAATAATATTTAATTACTTCGTTACATTTACGGAATCTAGTAAATAACACATTTTAATGTAACAAAAACATAAACAATGTTAAGAATGTGAATAAATAACAAGTAAATAATGCAAACAAATATTGATGATAATGAATTGTGCTATCTTTTTATAAATAGTTAACATTAAATTAATATATTATTTTTTTATCCATATTTAAAATAGATATAGATGAAGACTAATGTATTGAATAATTTGATTTACAGAAAAATATATATTTATTTAATTCGTTACATTTACGGAATCTAGTAAATAACACATTTTTAATGTAACAAAAACATAAACAATGTTAAGAATGTGAATAAATAATGTAAGTAAATAATGCAAACAAATATTGATGATAATGAATTGTGCTATCTTTTATAAATAGTTAACATTAAAATTAATATATTATTTTTTTATCCATATTTAAATAGATATAGATGAAGACTAATGTATTGAATAATTTGATTTACAGAAAAATAATATTTATTTAATTCATTACATTTACGGAATCTATTAAATAACACATTTTAATGTAACAAAAACATAAACAATGTTAAGAATGTGAATAAATAATGTAAGTAAATAATGCAAACAAATATTGATGATAATGAATTGTGCTATCTTTTATAAATAGTTAACATTAAAGTTAATATATTTTTTTATCCATATTTAAAATAGATATAGATGAAGACTAATATATTGACTAATTTGATTTACAAAAAAATAATATTTAATTACTTCATTACATTTACGGAATCTAGTAAATAACACATTTTAATGTAACAAAAACATAAACAATGTTAAGAATGTGAATAAATAATGTAAGTAAATAAAGCAAACAAATATTGATGATAATGAATTGTGCTATCTTTTATAAATAGTTAACATTAAAATTAATATATTGTTTTTTTTTATCAATATTTAAAATAGATATAGATGAAGACTAATATATTGACTAATTTGATTTACAGGAAAATAATATTTAATAACTTCATTACATTTACGGAATCTACTAAATAACACATTTTAATTTATTGTAAGAAGAATAAATAATATAAATAAAAAAAAATGTAAATAAATAATGTATATAAATAATGTAAATAAATAAAATAAATAATGTGATTTAAAAAAATATTATAAGTTACATTTGTGTAAATAAATAATGTACATAAATAATGTTGATAATAAATTGGGCTATGCTTTTATAAATGATTATCATTAAAATTAATATATTATTTTTTTATCCATATTTAAAATAGATATAGATGAAGACTAATATTGAATAATTTGATTTACAGAAAAATAAATATAATTGTTACATTTAAATAGTAAATAACACATTTTAATTTACAGAAAAAATATTTAAATAATGCAAACAAATATTTTATTACATAAATTTAACAGTATCATATTTAAAATAAATAACCCATTTTAAAAGAAAAATAATAAAACTTTCAGAGTAAATACAATGTATTTTAAAATAATGTAAGTAAAACGGATGATAATGAAGTGCTATATTTTATAAATTTAACATTAAAATTAATATATTGTTTTTTTTTTATCAATTTTTTATTTTTAATTCTTTACCTCTTCGGACGAATCTACTAAATAACACAAGAACATAAAAATGTAAATAAATAATGTATATAAATAATGTAAATAAAAATTTGATAAATAATGTAAGCAAATGTAAAAAAATTCTTTGAGATCCCGAACATATTTGAAAAAATTGATCCATTGACTCGAGTTAAGTATCTGTAAATAACCCATTTTAAAGTTGTATTTTCAAACGTGAAGAGATTTCCACTCTTCGGACGAGAACAAAATGGCAATTCTTTGAGATCCCGAACAACGAAAAAATTCCACACTCAGTTAAATTCGTTCTTATTTTATTTTAGAACCCCTTCGGAGGTAGGATATGAATGTTCTTTTTTGTGTTGCCACTCCGCAGTTAGGAGGAAGTTTCGTTCAGAATCGTTATTCTCTAGGACCTGGGAAATACTTGTTATATTTAGGGCTGAGTTGATAAATCGTTAATAGTTTTTATCAGTTCCCCGAGGGATTTTTGAAAAATGAGGATATCAATACAGAATTATTATCGTTATTATTTTTTCTTGAATTTATAAAGTATAGATAAATTACAAAATATTTTCATTACTAAATCATTGTGAATAATGTTGATAATTAATTATATTATCCTTTATAATTATTATCCTTAAAAGTTATGTTATTCTTTATAACTATTTAAAATAGATATATAGTGACTAATTAGATTTACAGGAAAAAATAATTACTTCATTACATTTACATGATTTACTAAATAGCACCTTTTCAATTTAAAAATATAATGTTAATAATGTAAATAAATAATGTGCAAATGTAGGTAAATAATATAAATAAATAAAGCAAAAATGTAAATAAATACTGTAAAAATATAAAGTAAATAATGTGAAAAAATAATGTAAAAAATTTAAGTTAATAATGGAAAAATGTAAATAAATATTGGAAAAAAAATGCAAGTAAATAATTTAAATAAATAATGCAATAAATAATGTTGATAATAATTTGTGCTATCCTTTATAAATAATTATCATTAAAAAGTTATTTTTATCAATGTTTAAAATGCATGTTTAATGTAGACAAATATTGTGACTAATTAGTTTGACGTAAAAATATTTTATTACCTAATATTTAATTAACTTTTCTAACTAACCGAAGCTTGATTCGAGGGTCGACGAGAAAAATCGAGGGGTTTTTTGTTGTTGTTGTAGATGCAGTTTATATATAGCCCTCCACAACATTTATTTATGCCACGAATACAGATGGAAGAAAGAATGGCAGTTTGCCTTATGCGAAGAATTTAAAGATAAACTGCCCCACATTAGCGCAATGTACGATAACAAATCACACAAAAGTCATGGAAACACTACTCCACATCATGGAATCAGTATAACTTCCTAGATAAAGTTGAATTCGCCACATATTTGCGTTTCTATTGGTGAAGGCCTTGATTCAAAATGCCCAACATACGAAAACAGCAAAACAATCAAATAGCCCATTCATATTCAAAAATACGGGACCGATAGCCGAGTGGTTCACGTTTAGGCGCTCGATTCCACAGGGTTCGAGTTTCCGGCGGTGCCATGGATATTTATAGTGGTTCGGAATCCACTTTAATTCGTAAATCCCAGTCAATAGGATAGTAGCACATTGCAGCAGTAGTGTTACTCCGCGTCTGTAGCTTATCTTCAAGCTACATGCATCCCCTGGTAGTGCTAAGTTAGTAACGTCGGTGCAGCCCTTGATTATGGCGTAGACCCTTGCTTAGTCTATGTATTTGGCAACTGCATTAGAAAAAAATATTCAATAATAATCCAACGTATTTTAGAATACGCATTATAAAATTTCTGTTAAATCATATATTTTTTTGTTCTAATACAGCTGGCAAATACTTGAGACAGTTGTCTATGATGAATTAATGTAAGCGTTTCACAGACATTATTCACTTAGCATTACTCAGGAGTGTGTGTAGCTTGAAGAGCTACGGACGCGGAATAACACTACCTCCGCAACGCTCCACGATCACATTATAGACCGGAATTCGCTACATATGTGTCATTCTAGTGATGAATGTCTTAATTCAAAATGTACAACATTCGTAAAAACAAAAACAATGAAATCCCTCGTCGATATTTAATAATAATTTAACATTTGAATGTGAAATACGTCAAATATTGCTAACAGAAAGCTGTAACGCTATGTCAGGTATAGACTCAATAAATCCGAAAGCCGGAGTGTTTCTCCGTTAGATTCAATTTAGAAGAAGTAAGGTATTAACACTCCAGATTTATTCTTTAGAAAAATTCAATCAAATTTTTGGTGACAAGATGTGGGTGTAGTGTAGCATGGAACCAGCATTTCATCTAGACAAAGTTTAATTGATTACATATTTCCCGTTATAAGGCTAAGACTTAATTCAAAATGGGTAACATTAAAAAAAGGACACAAAAATGTGATCATTTATTGTTATTTAATTATAATTTAATTTATTTTGGAATGCACATCATAAAATTTTTGACAGAATCTTTTATGGACAGAAGGTTCATTATAATTTACTGTGCATGACAGTGAAAAATATAAAGGAATATAATTCTGCACTCACAATTTAAAAATAATACTGAGAGTAAAGACATTTACGGATCTCTAGTAAATAACCCATTTTAAAACATAAAATCTTCAGATACAATGTATTTTCATGAGGCAGCATATTTCTTTCTTTATTTTTAATTATTGAACTCTTCGGAAGTCACCCAAGAACAAAGTGAGCAATTCTTCGAGATCCCGAACAGCGAAAAACTTCCAGACTCGAGTTAAGTTGAGTTGTTAGCAGTCCACTTAACGGAGCACAAGTCGTTCTTATTTTAGAAAACCACTTCGGAGGAAGGATATTAATGTTCTTTTTGTGTTGCCGCTTCGCAGTTAGGAAGAAGTTTCGTTCAAAATCGTTATTCTCCAGGACCCAGAAGATACTTGTTACATTTAGAGCTGAGTTGTTAAATCGTTAATGGTTTTTACCTGTTTTTCCCCGGAGTGATTTCTGAAAAATGATGATATCGATAGAGAATTATTATCGTTATTATTTTTTATTGAATCTATAAAGTATAAATGATTTTCCAAACATTTTCAATAATAAATCTTTATAAATAATGTTGATAGTAAATTGTGTTACTTTTATAATAATTATTATTATAAGTTATGTTAGATTATTTTTATCAGTATTTAAAATAGATGCATAATGTAGACTAATATAGTTACTCATTAAATTTACAGAAAAAAAATATTTAATTACTTCATTACATTTACAGGATCTACTAAATAACACTTTTTAACGTAAAATATAATGTTAATAATATAAATAAATAATATAAAAAATGTAAATAAATAATATAAAAAAAATGTTAGAAATTAATGTTAATAAATAATGTTGATAATAAATTTTGCTATCCTTTATAATTAATTTTCATTAAAAGTTAATTTTTGTATCACTATTTATAATAGATATGAGTGTATACAAACGTGATTAATTGGTTTTACAGAAAAAAATATTTAATTACATAATAATTCTATAATTTCTAACTAACATTTCTAACTAACATATCTTGATTCGAGAATCGACGAGAAAAAAAAGGAGATTTTTTTGTTGTTGTTGTAGATGTCATATAATACATCAATAGCCTCCCCATCACTTATTTATCCCACGAATACAGATGGCAGAAGAAATAATGACAGGTTTGCCTTATGCGAAGTCATTAAAGAGAAACTGTCCCCATTTGCGTGGTATGATACCAAATCCCACAAAACTCATGAAATCGGTACTCCCACACCATGGAATCAGTATAGCTTCCTAGATAAAGATGAATTCCCCATATATTTGCCTTTCTAGTCGTTAACGACCTGATTAAAAATGTTCAACATACAAAAACAGCGAAACAATGAAATAGCTCATTGATTTTCCATAATAAAGGATGAATGGTCGAGTGGCTAGCGCTCTGATGAATGGTTCCGCAAGTTTCGGGTACGAGTTCCAGCTGTCATGTATGTTTGCAGTGTTTCAGAATCCACTTTAAACCGTAGGTCCCGGTCAAATAGGATCGTAGAGCTTTGCGGGAGTAGAGTTAGTCTGCGTCTAAAGCTTATTTTCTAGCTACAATCATCCCCTGGTAGTACTAAGTAAGTAAAGTCGGTGCAGCCCTTGCTAATGTCGTAAAATATTACTGTCTATGTATTTGCCAGCTGCATTAGAAAAAAAATATTCAATAATAATTTAACATATTTTAGAATACACATTATTATTAAGACATTATTACATTTACATTATTTTATAGAATACACATTATTACATTTATTATTAATTTACTTTAAAAATGATAGTAAAAAAAAAATTTTTTTTTTTGTTCAAATGCAGTTGGCAAACACTTAGTGTATTTGATGCCTTAAAGCAAGCGCCGCTCACCGACGTTACTCACAAAGCACTACTCAAGAGGAGCGTGAAGCTATTTAAGTAGCTTGAAGATAAGCTAGAGTCGCGGAGTGAAAATGCATCCTCACCTCTCTACGATCATGTCAGACCAGGAACTACGGTTTAATGTGGATTCCGAACCACTAACATGAACCACTCCATTCATGAAACCTCCGGGACTCGGATCCGAAACCTGTAGTACCGAGACCCCGAACGCTAGCCACTCTACAATTCAGGTCAGTAAATCATTTGTAGATTGTCCATTATTTACTTAATAATTATTAATATTAATTTACTTTACAAGACAGTGAAAAATATAAAGGGATACAATTCAACGCTCTCATTTTAAAAATAATACTGAGAGTGAAGCCATTTATGGGTTCTAGTAAATAACCCCATTTTAAAGCTTAAAAGCTTCAGATACAATGTATTTTCAAAAGGCTTGAAGATTTATTTTCTATTTTAAATTCTTGAACTCTCCAGACGTCACTCAAGAACAAAGTAAGCAATTCTTTCAGAACGCGACAGCGAAAAACTTCCACACTCGAGTTGAGTTGAGTTGTTAGTAGTCCACTTGAGGGTGAAGAATTCGTTCTTATTTTATGAAACCACTTCATAGGACCACTTCATTCTTCTTCTTTTTGTGTTGCCACTTCGCAGTTAGAAAGAAGTTTTGTTCGAAATCGTTATTCTCTGGTAACAAGAAAATAGTTGCTGCATTTAGGGTTGAGTAGTTAAATCGTTAATGGTTTTTTTTTTCTACCTGTTTCTGCCCCAAGTGATTTTTGAAAAATGATGATATCGATGGAGAATTATTAACGTTATTATTTTTTCTGAATCGATAAAATATAGATGATTTTCAAATCATTATAAATAATGTTGATGATAACTCGTGTTACCCTTTATAAATAGTTACAATAAAAGTTAAGAGTTACAATTATTAATTAAATGTATAAATAATTAAGATTATTAATTAAATAGATTTTCAAAGTAATATTTATTAAATATTATCAAAAATTATTCCCTTTTTAAAAGGATCATAAGTTTATTTTTCAAACATATATAGAAATCCTTCACAATAAAACATATGTCTAGCAGATTTAGCGTTACTCATGTACATAAGAGTAGGCCTCTACACTGCAACAACACCTATATCACCTACAATGTATGCAACATGTATCATCAACGCCCATTAAAACTAGACAACATGTATCATCAACACCTATTAAAGCTAAACAACATGTATCATCAACGCCCATTAAAGCTAGACAACATGTATCATCAACACCTATTAAGCTAAACAACATGTATCATCAACGCCCATTAAAGCTAGACAACATGTATCATCAACACCTATTAAAACTGCATGTATCATCAACACCTATTAAAGCTAAACAACATGTATCATCAACACCATTAAAGCTAAACAACATGTATCATCAACACCTATTAAAGCTAAACAACATGTATCATCAACGTCCATTAAAGCTAAACAACATGTATCATCAACACCTATTAAAGCTAAACAACATGTATCATCAACACCTATTAAAGCTAAACAACATGTATCATCAACGTCCATTAAAGCTAAACAACATGTATCATCAACGTCCATTAAAGCTAAACAACATGTATCATCAACGTCCATTAAAGCTAAACAACATATATCATCAACGCCCATTAAAGCTAAACAAATTGCCTTATCAACGCCCATTAAAGCTAAACAACATGTATCATCAACATGTTGGATGTCATCAACCATGGAATTATATAAAACACGACGTATCATCCACACACATTAAATATGTACAGCACGTATCATCAACTCACATTAAATATGCACAACACGTATTATGAACACACACTAAATACCTACAACACGTATTATCAACACACACTAAATACCTACAACACGTATTATCAACACACACTAAATGCATACAACACGTATCATCAACACACACTGCATGCATATAACATGTATGATTAATACACACTAAATGCTTACATCACGTATTATCAACACACATTAAATATAAACAACATTAACATTATTATGAGCATATTCTGCCCTGTTCAATCGCAAGGTATGCTTATACAACATATTACATTCCTTAAAAAGTACAAAAACTTAAAATGGAAAGTTAGACTTTATGACGAATTTATACTAGGACGCAGACAAAGACAAACTCACTATAAAAATTATTTGTTCTTTAAGAATGCAAGTCGAAAGTGTACACCAGGTTAAGTTGGATGAATTTGACAGAAATCATATTAGACAGATTTCCTGAGTCTTACCTCAACACGAATTTCGAAAATAACGAGCTGCAATTTCTACTACCTATATTGTGTCAGGCGAACAATAACCATTATAGTAGGCTAGTGAAAAGAGGTTGACAGCTTTAATAAACGTCAGAGGAGTCTATTTCTGAGTGGATTTATATGCCATGGTGCGTTCCATACGAGTCCTTATTTATTATTAATTACCCGAGTAATATTGAGTATTCGAGGAAAATAAAAGTGATAGGATGTCTTCGGGCACACACATTTCAGATATGTTAAAGCATCCAGAAATGGTATTGTAGCATAATGAGTAATTTAATAATTCATTTCTAAAAGGATTTTAGAGTATTCAAACAAAAGAAAAATAGATGATTTTACTCTACCCTATTTCTTGTTTGATTTTGTTAGAAAGATTCTTGTCATTTTAAGTAAAATAATCTATTAATGCATTCTTGCATTTAAGGATAACTGAAAGAGTTCTTGTCAGAAATATAACTGATAAATAATTTCATTAAATACAGTTTAATATATAGTTCAAATTATTATTTAAGTATATTTTTAAAAAATAAATTTATTCAAAAATCACAAAACTATTTACGTATTTCTAGAATACATTTCTCAAATAGTGAGCTGTTTAACTGTGGCGAATAACAAATCTATTTCATAAATATTCTTAAGAAGAATTAAGATTATTACTAATTACAATTAAATATATATACTGAAGTGATTAAAATCATATTGCAATATTTAAAATAATATTTAGATGTCAGTAGCATCGCGCAGAACAGGTATAAATGCGCAGTGCTTTCGCAGAGCTTTCATTTCTGTTCAAGTTATTCATGTGAAGATGTTTTGACGTGATGATGACCGCACGACGGGAATTAACAGACTTTGAACGGAATGTTAGTTAGAACTAGACGCATGGGTCATGCCATTTTTCGTTAGAATTCAACATTCCAGATCCACTGTGTCAAGAGTGTGCCGAGAGTATGAAATTTCAGGCATAACATCCCACCATGGACAGCGCAGTGGTCGACCGCATTTGCACTTAACGTTCGAGACCGGCGACGTCTGCAAAGAGTCGTAAATTCTAACAGACAAGCAACACTGCGTCAAATAACCGCAGAAATCAATGTGGGACGTACAAGGGACTTGTCTGTTAGAACTGTGCGGAGAAATGGAGTTTTTGGGCTATTCCAGCAAAAGACCGATTAAGTGCCTCCAAACACGACAGAACGACATCGCTTGCAGCGATTCTCGTGGGCACGTGAGCATATCGGTTGGTCCTAGATGAATGGAAAACCGTCTGGATCCGTGAGTCACGATTTCAGTTGGTAAGAGCTGATGGTAGGTTCGAGTGTGGCGCAGACCCCACGAAGACATGCCCCAAACTGTCAGCAAGGCACTGTTAGCTGGTGATGGCTCCGTAATTTGAGCTGTTTTCATGGCATGGACTTGGTCCTCTGGTGCGACTGACCGAACATTGACTGGAAATGCTTATGTTCAGCTACTTGGAGATCACTTGCAGCCATTCATGGACTTCATGTACCCAAACAACGATGGATTTTTATGGATGAAAATGCGCCATGTCACCGGCCAAAACTGTTCGCGATTGGTTTGAAGAACATTCTGGACAATTCCAACGAATGATCTGGCCACCTAGATCGCCCGACATGAATCCCATCGAGAATTTATGGGACATCAAGTCTGTTTGTGCCCAAAATCCTGCACCATCAATTTTTCACAATTATGGACGTCTATCGAGACAGCATGGCTCAATATTCCTGTAGAAGACTTCCAACGACTTGTTGAGTCCATTCCACGTCGAGTTGCTGCACTTCACCGGGCGAAAGGAGGGCCGACACGATATTAAGAGGTATCCCATGACTTTTTGTCACTTCAGTGTATATATATATTAATGATTATATTAATCATATTGATTTTTAAAATAATATTTAATAATCATATCAAAAAAAATTATTCACTTTTTAAAAGAACATTAGATATGTTTCAAAAAATTAATTTAACTTCCTTCACAACTATAACACGTAACAGGTGGACTGCAAAGTTCATAGGCTGACACATAGATGACGCTTTAGTATTAAATCCATATAATTTTTAGTTAGCTAATCAAAAAGACAGGCGTATAAATTTGACAGTTTTGCCCTAAAGTATGTGAGTTATAGCAAAATATCATCTTGCACCATCAGTCCATCGGCTGACTGTCGATACGGACTCCGGGCTAAGCCATGTTTCATCTACATTGATGAATGGAAAACATGGAGATTTTCCTCCCCCTTGTCACGAATCACGCAAAAATTTGGGTTAGTTAAGATTGAATTAAATCCAAAAGGAATCTTAATTACGTTTTATTTTGTAAATCTAAGCAGTTATTGTGATTTGATCTTTATATCCAAATATTATTCACGATATTTAAAATACGTTTCTTTGATATTTAATGATTATTTATAAAGGATCAACTTACCTTACGGTTATCAAAATTATTTTACAAAGATTTATTTTGAAATGTTTTCGTCGGTCACAGCAATATTTTATCGCCACAGCGTGCATCATAATAATTATATATCGTTTATCATCATTTTCAATATTAATGATTTTCCTGGTGCAAAGTCCGAATAATGTTAGTTAGCCAAGCCTGGTTTCAATAGTTTAATTTGAAGAATTAAAATGTTTATTAACACACGAAATTACTGTAATTTTTTAAAACTAATTTTTTTTTTTTCTAAAAATCTATAACTCATATAATTTGTATGCATGTCACATATACACGTATTTTTTAAGGTTTGGGCTAACTAAAAAACATATGGGTTTAATATTGATTATTTATAAAGGATCAGCCTACGATTTATAATCAACATTATTTAGAGCAGATTTAGTTTACTCGTAGGTTATAAACATTGCATTTAATTTTTTTTTTACTATAAAGGGTTGTTGCAGGAATTTACTCATCTTCATAAATGTAACCTTTAAAAAATTAAATATTTTTTTTTCTTTAAATTTTTTTCAGAAACGAGAATTTGTCTACATTTTTTTAGCATCTGTTTTAAGTTGAAGATAAAAATTAACAAGAGTTTTAATGATAGGTTATTTATAAAGAATAAAGCACATTTAATGATCAGCATTATTTATTACATATATTCATTTAAATGTAGGACGGTTTTTTACAAAGTCATTTACATACATTTTTTTTACGTTATTCATCTTACCATCATCTATTTGTGGCATTATTTATACATTACAGGGGGCTTAGATATATTCATTTACAACATTTTTTACGTTATTCAAACCTCGATTTTTTCTTTATTCATCGAATCACGCATTGTTAGTTAGAAATTTTTAAATATAATTCATTTAATTACTTTTTATGTAATTCATTTAATACATTTTGTATTTTCATATATACATTTTGTAAGCACTGATTAAAATTAGCCTAATATTTAATGATTATTTATAAAGGATACATACATTTTTATACATTATTTACACAGATTTATCAATGAAAATGTTTTGAAAACCATCAATATTTTATCGATTAAAAAATTCATATACGATATCATCCTTTTTAATATTATTCATTTTCGAATTGTTAGTTACAACTTTTTAAGATTCAGTTAAAGAACGTTAAAATGTGTTATTTATTTACTGTAGATACCGTAATGAAAATTTAATTTTTTTTTCTGTAAATCTTATTAGTCAATACATTTTTCATATATATAAATTTAAAATTGATAATATAACACTATACTTGTGTAATGATGATTATTTATAAAGGACATACATTTTACTAATCATTAAATTTATTACGTTATTTATTTACATTTAACGTTATTTATTTTTTTACTTTAAAACAATTTATTTATTATCAACCGATAAATGTAATGAAAAAAATTAAAATTTTTTTTGTAAAAAAGTCACTCTATATTTGTTCATTTAGGATCTCTTTTTAATTGAAGATAAAAATATAACATAACTTTTAATGATAATTATTTATAAAGAATATCACAATTTAAAAATCAGCATTATTTATTAAATTATTAGAAAAAAAAACAATTTAACAACTCAGCTCTAAATGTAACAAGTATCTTCCAGGTCCTGGAGAATAACGATTTTGAAGAAACTTCTTTCTAAGTACGAAGTGGCAACACGAAAAAAAAGAACATTAATGTCCTCCTTCCGAAGTGGTTTCATAAAATAAGAACGAATTCTGGCCTCTCAAGTGGACTACTAACAACTCAACTTAACTCGAGTCTGAAGTTTTTTTTCGCTGTTCGGCATCTCAAAGAATTGCTTGCTTTGTTCTTGGGTGACGTCCGAAGAGTTAAAAGAAAAAAAAAAACAAAAAAAAAAAATCTCCAACCTTTAGATAAATACATTGAATCTGAAAGTTTTATTCTTTAAAATGGGTTATTTACTAGATACTGTAAATATAATAAAATAATTAAATATTTTTTCTGTAAAACTATTTAGTCAATATATTTGTCTACACCAATATCTATTTCAAATATTGATAAAAAGAAACATATTACTTTTAATGATAATTATTTATAAAGCATAACCCAATTTATTATCAACATTATTTATGTACATTATTTATTTACACAATTTACTTATATTATTTATTTACATTATTTATCTAAATTACTTATTTACATTATTTATCTACATTATTTTTACATTTTGTGTGTATATTATCTATTCTTTTTTACAATAAAATGTGTTATTTACTAGATTCCGTAAATGTAATGAAGTTATTAAATATTATTTTTCTTAAATCTAATTAGTCATTATATTAGTCTACATCTATTTTAAATACTGATAAAAAAAAACAATATATTAATTTTAATGTTAACTATTTATAAAAGATAGCACAATTTATTATCATCAATATTTATTTACATTATTTATCTACATTATTTGCTTACATTTTGTGTGTATATTATTTATTCTTTTTACATTAAAATGTGTTTACTAGATTCCGTAAATGTAATGAAGTTATTAAATATTATTTTTCTGTAAATCTAATTAGTCATTATATTAGTCTACATCTATTTTAAATACTGATAAAAACAATATATTAATTTTAATGTTAACTATTTATAAAAGATAGCACAATTTATTATCATCAATATTTATTTACATTATTTATCTACATTATTTGCTTACATATTGTGTGTATATTATTTATTCTTTTTACATTAAAATGTGTTTACTAGATTCCGTAGTAATGAAGTTATTAAATATTATTTTTCTGTAAATCTAATTAGTCATTATATTAGTCTACATCTATTTTAAATACTGATAAAAACAATATATTAATTTTAATGTTAACTATTTATAAAAGATAGCACAATTTATAATCATCAATATTTGTTTGCATTATTTTCACAATATTTATTCACATTCTTAACATTGTTTATGTTTTTGTTATATTAAAATGTGTTATTTACTAGATCCCGTAAATGTAATGAAGTAATTAAATATTTTTCTGTAAATTGAATGAATCATAATGTTTGTCTACATCTATAACTTTAGATATCCATAAAATTATAACATAACTTCTAATAATAACTATTTATAAAGTCACATAATTTATTATCAACCGCATTTATAAAGTTTTAGCAACGAAAATGTTTCGAAAATCATCTATATTTTATAGATTACAAAAAAAATTAATAACAATAATAATTCTGCATAGATATCATCCTTTTTCAAAAATCACTTCGGGGAGAAACGGGTAGAAAAAGAAACATTAACAATTTAACAACTCAGCCCTAAATGTAACAAGTATTTTCTAGCTCCTGGAGAATAACGATTTTGAACGAAACTTCTTTCTAAGTACGAAGTGGCAACACTAAAAGAACATTAATGTCCTCCTTCCGAAGTGGTTTCATAAAATAAGAACGAATTCTGCTCCCTTATGTGGACTACTAACAACTCAACTTAACTCACCTCGAGTCTGGAAGTTTTTTCGCTGTTCTGGTTCTCAAAGAACTGCTGACATTGTTCTTGGGTGACGTCCGAAGAGTTAAAAGAGATAAAAATAAAAAAATAAATCTTCAAGCCTTTTGAAAAATACATTGTATCTGAAGATTTTATGCTTTAAAATGGGTTATTTACTATTTCCCGTAAATGTACTGAAGTAATAAAAAGAGTTTTTGTGCAAATCTCAATAGTCATTATATTTGTCTGTATCTACACATACATATATCTGTTTTAAATATTGATAAAAAATACTTTTTATTTATTTAATTACTTTTTTTATTTATTTAATTACTTTTATATTACTTTTATTTTACTTTTTATTACTTTTATTGATAATTATTTATTGAGGATAGCATACGTTATTAACGTTATTATCATTATTTATTTACATTAGTTATTTACATTATTTATTTACATTACTTATATTATTTTTACTTACATTATTTATTTACATTATTTACTTGCATTATTTATTTTACATTATTTACTTAAATTTACATTATTTATTTACATTACTTACATTATTTACCTACATTATTTATTTACATTATGTACTTACATTATTTATTTTTACATTACATTATTTATTTACTTACTTATATTATTAATATTATTTATTTTGTAACATTATTTATTAGATTCCGTAAATGTAATGAAGTAATTAAATATTTTTTCTTTAAATCTAATTAGTTTTTATACTTGTCTACAACTATTTCTATTTTAAATATGATAAAATAACATATTACTTTTAATGATAATTATTTATAAAGGGTAACACAATTTATTATAAGCAATACTTATTTACATTATTTACTTATATTTTTTTACACTACTTACTAACATTTTTTACGCAAATTTAATTAGTCACTATAGTTGCCTACATTATACATTTAGTATAAATTGATAAAAATTATAACATTAAGATAAATTAATTATAAGATAACATAAATTATTAAGATTATTTATGAATTAGATTTGTTATTCGTTCCCCCTTAATAATCCTCTATTTGAGAAATATTTTTTTATAGAATTAAATGATAATTTTGTGATTTTCGCATAAATATATTTTTTTTTAAATATATTTAAATAATAAATTGAACTCTATACTTAAATATCTCTATTTAAGGATTATTTATTAATTGTATTTTTGACAAGAACTCTTTCAGTTATCCTTTAAATGTAAGAATGCATTATGTTTAAATTTATTCAATTCTGTGGGATTATTTTACTTAAAAACAACGTGGATATTTCTAACACAATTAAATACGAAATAGGGCAAACAGTGTAATATCACATTTTTCGTTTATTTGAATACTCCAAATTGCTTTTAGAAATGAATTATTAAATTAAACTTTAGGCTGCCAAACTCACAATACCATTTCTGGATGCTTTAAAATACCTGAAATGTGTCTGTCTAAAGACGTCCTATCACTTTTTATTTTCTTCGAATCCTCAATATTACACGGGTATTAATAATAAATAAGGACTCGTATGTGAATGCTCCGTGGGATATAAATCCACACAGAAATAGACTCCTCTGACATTTATTAAAGCTGACAACTTCTTTCACCATCCTACTATAATGGTTATTGTTCACCTGAAACAATGGAGTACAATAGAAATTTCAGCTCCTTATTTTCCAAATTCGTGTTGAAGTAAGAAACGGGAATCTGTCTAATATGATTTCTGTCAATTCTTCTGACTTAACTTATTATAGACTTTGGGCATGCCTCCTTAAAGGACAATTATTTTTGTATATTGAGTTTATCTTTATCTGCGTCCTAGTATAAATTCGTAATATACTTTGACTTCGCATTTTATGTTTTTGTACATTTAAGGAGCGCAATGTGTTGCATATACACTATCTGAAGAAAGTGACGGGACACCCTCGAAAAGTAGAAAAGTCGACAATACAGCTGACACATGCGCAATAATAGTTATCACGTGTCAGCCATATCCTATAAATACTCTGTGGAGTCGACTAGAGTTGTTTTTTGTCAAGATGCCTCCACGGGAAGAGTTGTCTGAGTTCGAGAAAGGTGAGTTGGTTGGATTGCAAGGTATCAATTAGGGAGATATCCCGTCTCCGTAACTGCTTAAAATCAACTGTAGCACGTGTTATGTGTCGCTACAAGACTGAGGGACACTGTCAGAACAAACCCCGAAGTGGACGACCTACAGTTCTCACCAGCAGGACCGGCGGGTGCTCGGCGGGGGAGATTCGAAGTAACCGTCAAACATCCATGAAAAACATCGCTAATGAGTTTAGAGAAGCCACAGATGTGGCCCTTTCGACCAAGACTCTTCGTATCGAGGCCCATAAGTTAGGTTACACTGGACGTTCGGCGGCCCATAAGCCTTTGATTACGAAAACCAACAAGAAAGCGCGCCTTCGATGGGCAAAAGACCACCGTACTTTGGACTCTGGAAACGCGTCCTTTGGAGTAACGAGTCACGATTTACCCTTTTCCGTTCCGATGGACGTGTTTGGGTATGGCGTTTACCAGGAGAACGCCTTTTGCCCGAGTGTTTCGTCCCAACTGCAAAGTTTGGTGGAGAAGGATTGATGGTATGGTTTCTCCTGGGCCCCCTGGTGAAGGTTGATGGTGCGATGAATGCCGACAGATACTGTGATATTCTCGACAATCATGTCCTTCCTACCTTGTGGGCAACGTACGGTATGGATGATTGCTGGTATCAAGACGACAACGCAACATGCCATTTGCAAGGAGGACTCTTGATTGATATGTGAACAACAACGTTAAACGCATGGAGTGGCCGGCGCAGAGCCCTGATCTTAACCCAATTGAACATCTCTGGGACGAATTGGACCGTCGGTTGAGGGCCTGCATCCCACTCCCCAAAAGCAAAGCCTGAACTATGGAACTTCCTGTTAAACATTTGGAAGGAAATTCCTTTTGCCACTATGGCTAATTTAGTGGAAAGCATGCTCAGAAGGGTTGCAGCTGTGATCGCAGCCAAAGGAGGCCCTACCTCCTATTAATTTTAATAAATATGGGTTTATGTCGTTATTGTGTCGTGTCCCGTCACTTTCTTCCATATAGTGTACCTTGAGATTTATTAGGCAGAATAGGTTGATAATGCGAGTTTAAAATAGGTACTGACAATGCGCGCTGTATTTATTTAATAGGTTCTGATAATACGGGTTGTATTTATATAATGCGTGTTGCAAATAATATATATGCATATATTGCGCTTAGCGATATAAATTTTGTTGCGGTGTTGCGTTACTCATTTAAAAACAGTAGACAGCCTACTGTTATGTACATGAGTTACTCTAAATGTGCTATAAATATGTCTTTTAATTGTGAATGATTTTTAGATCGTTTTAAAAGTAAAATTATGATCTTTTAAAAGTGAATAATTTTGATATTTTTAAAAAATATTATTTTGAAAATCGATTCAATTAACTTAACTCTTCTTAACATTGTTTATAATATAGATGTGTGGGCCTGAATGGTCGAGTGGCTAGCGCTCTGGCGCTCGGTACTATAGGTTTCGGGTTCGAGTACCTGGCGGTGCCATGGTTGTTTGTAGTGGTTCGAAATCCACTTTAAACCGCAGGTCCCGGTGATAATATGATCGTAGAGCGTTGCAGGAGAATTGTTACTCCGCGTCCGTGGCTTATCTTCAAGTTACACGCGCCTCCTGGGTCATGCAAAGTGAGTACGTCTCTGCAGCACTTGTCTTAAGGCGTCCAAAGACCAAGCTGTCTGTGTTTGCCAACTGCATTAGAAAGAAAAAAAAATATAGATTTGTTATTCGATACATCTAAATAGTTTGCAATTTGAGAAATATTTTTTTTTTTCGTCTTTTTTTTATTATTTTATATATTTTTATTATTATTTATTATTTATTTATTTTTTTTAGAAATACGTGATCCATTTTATGATTTTTGAATAAATACATTTAAAAATATCTAAATAACAATTCGAAATTTATATTAAACTTTATATATATATTTAATATTTTTCATCAATTATATTTGTCAAATAAAGTGTTTCAGTTATTCTTAAATATAAGAATGCATTATGTTTAAATTTAGGAAATTCGGTGAGATTGTTTTACTTGAAATGACGTGGGCATGTCTAACAAAATTAAATATGAAATGGGGCAAATATAATAAAATCACGGATTTTTCTTTTGTTTGAATATTCCGAAATCCTTTTTAGTAATGAATTATTAAATTACGATTCATGCTACAAAAGTCACAATACCATTTCTGGATGCTTTAACATATCTGAAATGTGCGTGTCCGAAGACCGCCTATCATTATTTATTTTTTTTTAGAATACACAATATTACTCGGGTATTAATAATAAATAAAGCCTCGTATGTGAATGCTCCATGGGATATAACCACTTAGAAATAGACTCCCTGTGACGTTTATTTATTATCCAAGCTGTCAACATCTTTCATAATGGTTATTGTTCACCTGACACAGTGGAGTGCAGTAGAAATTTTAGCTCTCTACTTTCCAAATTCGTGTTGAAGTCAGACTCAGGAAATCTGTCTAATGTCATTTCAGTCAATTATTCTAACTTACCTGGTGTAAAATTTCGGCATGAATTCTTAAAGGACAATTATTTTTATAGTGAGTTTCTCTTTGTCTGTGTACTAGTTTAAATTCGTCATAAAGTGTAACTTCACATTTTAAGTTTTCATTCAATTGAAGGATACAGTGTGTTGTATTGTAAATTCCTTGAGATTCAACAGGCAGAATATGTTGATAATATGTGTTCTTTATATTTAATGGGTGTTAATAATGCATTTTACATATGTAATGAGTGTTGATAAGGCATGTTGCATATGTGTATTGGGTTTTGATAATACATGTTGCATATGTGTATTGGGTGTTCATAATGCTGTTGCATTATGTGTATTGGGTGTTCATAATGCTGTTGCATATGCGTAATGGGTTTGATAATGCATGTTGCATTTGTGTAATGGAAGTTGATAATGCATGATAAGGCATGTTACATTTGCATTTGTGTAATGGAAGTTGATAATGCATGTTGTGTTGAAAATTGTTTTTTGTAATGGGTGTTGAAAAGGCATGTTGCATT
Source organism: Caerostris extrusa (assembly GCA_021605095.1). Lineage (NCBI taxonomy): Eukaryota > Metazoa > Arthropoda > Arachnida > Araneae > Araneidae > Caerostris > Caerostris extrusa. The sequence goes on from BPLR01001737.1 coordinate 52,990, forward strand.
TGTGTAATGGGTGAAGATAATACGCGTTGCTACATTACGCGTGGAGGTATAAATTTTGTTGTTATGTACATGAGTAACGCTAAATGTGCTGCAGATATGTGTTTTATTGTGAATGATTTTATGATCTTTTAAAAAAATATTTTTGATATTTTTAATAATTATTATTTTGTAAAATGATTTGATTAATAATCATAATTATTTATATATTTAATTAGTAATCTTAACTCTTCTTAAGATTATTCGTGTCATGGATTTGTTATTCGGTATACCTAAACAGTCAGAAATTGGGGAAATTTTTTGGGGGTATTTTTTTATTATTTTTTTATTTACTTTTAATATTTTTATTGAATTTTTAAATTTTTTTATTTATTTATTTTTTAAAACTATTTTACTTTTTTTTAATTTTTGAATCATTGTGATTTTTAAATAAATATATATATTTATTGAAAAATATATTTTTAATAATATTTTCAAATAAAAATATATTTAAATAATAATTTAAACTCTATAATGAATTTTATCCCTATTTAATATTTTTCATCAATTGTATTTGTCAAATAAACTATTTCAGTTATCCTTAAATGTAAAAATGCATTATGTTTAAATTTATTCAATTCTGTGAGATTATTTTACTTTAAAACGACGTGAATATTTCTCACAAAATTAACTATGAAATAGGGCAAACAGAGTAAAATCACTCATTTTTTATTTCTTTGAATACTCCAAAATCCTTTTTAGATATGAATTATTAAATTAATCTTTATGTTAGACACCTCACAATGCCATTTCTGAATGCTTTAACATATCTGAAATGAGTCTGCCTAAAGACGTCCTATCACTTTTTATTTTCTTCGAATACTCAATATTATTTGGGTATTAATAATAAATAAGGACTCGTATGTGAATGCTCCATGGTATATAAATCCACTCAGAAATAGACTCCTCTGACGTTTATTAAAGCTGTCAATTTATCTTTTACCGCCGTACTTTGATGGTTATTGTGCACCTGACACAATGGAGTGCAGTAGAAATTTGAGCTCCTTTATTTCCCAAATTCGCGTTAAAATCGGACTCAGGTAATCTGTCTAATATCATTTCTGTCAATTCTTCTAACTTAACCTGGTGTAAACTTTCGACATGCATTCTTAAAGGACAACTATTTTCATAATGAATTTCTCTTTATGAATAATTTATATTAGACTCACATTTAACTAACTTTACATTTTATGTTTTCGTAAATTTAAGAAAACGCAATGTGTTGAGATATCTTGAGCAATATATCTATCGTAATACATCATAAGATTCAACTGGTAGATTATGTTGATAATAATTATTGTTGTATTAACGGTACTGATAATGCGTGTTGTTTATATTTAATGTGTATTGATAATACGTGCTGTTTATATTTAATGGGTTTTGATAATGCGCATTTTATATATCTAATGGGTACTGATAATGCGCGTTTTATATACTTAATGGGTACTGATAAAGGCGTTTTATATATTTAATAAGTACTGATAATGCGTGTTTACATATTTAATGTGTGTTAATAATACGCGTTGTATATATTTATTGGGGGTTGATAATACGTGTTGTATATATTTATTGGGGGTTGATAATACGCGTCGCATATATTGTGCGTGGTAGTATAAAATTTGTTGCAATCTAGAGGCCTACTATTATGTACATGAATAATGCTAAATCTGCAAGACATATCATTAATTGTGCATGATTTTTAAACCTGTATGTAAAATAAATTTATGATCTTTTTTAAATAATGAATAATTTTGATATTTTTAAGAAATGTTATTTTGGAAATCGATTTAATTAATAATTATAATTATTTATATATTTAATTAATAATCTTAACTCCTCTTAAGAATATTTGTGGTATAGATTTGTTATACGATACACTTAAACAGTCCATTATTTTCGAAATTTTTATTTATTTGTTTTTTTAGTAATACCTGCAATTTTTTTTTTTTTTTTTTAATAAATAAATTTTAAAAAAATATTTAAACACTAATTTGAACACTACATTAAACTTTATCTCTATTTAATGATTATTTATCATTTATATTCGTCACAAGAACTCCTTCAGTTTTCCTTAAATGTCAGAATACATTAGGTTAAAATTTAAGCAATTCTGTGAGATTGTTTTACTTAAAAATATCTCACATTATTCTGTGAATATTTCTAACAAAATTAAACATGAAACAGGGCAAACAGAGTAAAAATCGCTCACTCTTTTTATTTGTTTGAATACTCCAAAATCCTTTTAGGAATTAATTATTAAATTACACTTTATGCTGAAAATCACAATGCCATTTCTAGATGCTTTAACATGTCTGAAATGCGTCTGAAGACATCCTACCACTTTTTAGTTTCTTCGAATTCTCAATATTACTCGGGTATTAATAATAAATAAGGACTCGTATGTGAATGCTCCATCGTATATAAATCCACTCAGAAATAGACTCATCTGACGTTTATTAAAGCTGTCAACATCTTTTACAATCGCATTATAATGTTTATTGTTCACCTGACACAATGGAGTGCAGTAGAAATTTTAGCTCGTTATTTTCCAAATTCGTGTTGAAGTCAGACTCAGGTAATCTGTCAAATATCATTTCTGTCAATTCTTCTAACGAACCTGGTGTAATCTTTCGACATGAATTCTTGAAGGGCAATTATTTTTATATTGAGTTTCTCTTTGTCTGCGTTCTCGTGTGAATTTTTGATAAAGTTTAACTTCACATTTTAAGTTTTTGTACATATAAGGAATTCAATGTGTATATATATACCTTGAGATTTAACAGGCAGAATATGTATATGATACGCGTTGTATATATTTAATGGGTGTTAATAATACATGTCGTATATATTTAAAGGTGTTGATAATACGCGTTGTCTATATTGAATGGGTGTTGATAATGCGTGCGGTCTATCTTTTATGGGTGTTAATAATACGCGTTGTTGTATTCAATATGTGTTGATAATTCGCGTTGCATATATTGCGTGTAGTGTTATAAATTTTGTTGCAGTGTACATGCCTACTGTTATGTACATGAGTAACTGTAAATCTACTACATATATCTGTTTTAATTGTGTATGATTTTTAGATCTGCTTGAAAATAAACCTATGATCTTTTAAAAGAGTGAATCATTTTGATATTTTTAATTGATATTATTCTGAAAATCGATATAATTAATAATTTTAACTCATCTAAAGATGGTATATCATACAGATTTGTTACTTGATACACCCAAATAGTCCGCAATTTCAGAAATTTTTTTTCGAGTTTTTTTATTATTATTTAATTTTTTCGTTTATTTCTTTTAATTTATTATTTTTAAAAAATACCAGTATCATTTTTTTGATTTTTGAACAAATATATATATATATTTAAGTAATAATTTAAAACCAATATAAAAATCTCATGTCTATTTAATAAGATTATTTATAAATTATATTTGTCAGAAGAATTTTTTCAGTTATCCTTAAATGTAAGGATGCATTACTTTCAAATTTATTCAATTATGTGAGATGATTTTACTTAAAATGACGTGAATATAACAAATATTTCTAACATAAAATTTCTAACAAAAATTAATCATGAAATAGGGCAAACAGAGTAAAATCACTCATTCTTTATTTGTTTGAATACTCCAAAATCCTATTAGAAATGAATTATTAAATTAAGCTTTACGCTACAAAATTCACAATGTCATTTCCGGATGCTTTAAAGTATCTAAAATATACATGTCTGAAGATATCCTATCACTTTTTATTTTCTTGAAATGCTCAATATTACTTGGGAATTAATAATAAATAAGGACTCGTATGTGAATGCTCCATGGAATATAAATCCATTCAGAAATAGACTCCTCTGACGTTTATTAAAGCTGTCAACGTCTTTTATCACCATACTACGATGCTTATTGTTCACCTGACACAATGGAGTGCAGTAGAAATTTTAGCTCGTTATTTTCCAAATTCGTGTTGAAGTCAGAATCAGGAAATCTGTCTAATATCATTTCTGTCAATTCTTCTAACTTAACCTGGTGTACACTTTAGACATGCATTCTTAAAAGACAATTATTTTTAGAGTGAGATTCTCTTTGTCTGCATACTAGTATAAATTTGTGATAAAGTCTTTCACATTTTAAGTTTTTGTACATTTAAGGAATGCAGTGTGTTATATATACCTTGAGATTTCAGCACTCAGAATATGTTTATAATACGTGTTGTATATATTTAATGGGTGTTGGTGATACTTGTTGTGTATATTTAATGGGTGTTGATGACACATGTTGTATATATTTAATGGGTGTTGATGTTGTATATCTTTAATAGGTGTTCATGATGCGTGTTGTTTATATTTAATGGATACAATTAATACGTGTTGTTTATATTTAATGGGTACAATTAATACGTGTTGTTTATATTTAATGGGTACAATTAATACGTGTTATACATATTTTATAATAATTATACATATATTTTACATAATTATTTTTCTATTTAATTAAGAATTTTAAGTTTAATTATGAAATAAATTGGTTATTTTTCTACTTAAGATTATTTATGAAATTTTTTATTCTATACACTTAAACAGTCCGCTATTTTGAGAATAGTTTATTTATTTATTTTAGAAATACGTGAATAATTTTGCGATCTTTGAATAAACACATCTTCAAAAACGATTTATACAATAATTTTCAATACTGTATTAAACTTTTTATCTATTTAACATATTATTTATCATTTATATTTTTCACAAGAATTCTTTCAGATATCCTTAAATGTCAGAATGCATTATGTTAAAATTTAAGCAACTCGGTGAGATTATTTTACTTAAAATAACGTGAATGTATCTAACAATATTAAAAATAAACAAGGGAAAACAGAGTAAATTCACTCCTTTTTTATTTGTTTGAATACTCCAAAATCCTTTTAGAAATGAATCATTAAATTATTCTTTATGCTACAAAACTCGCTAAACCATTTCTGGATACTTTAACATATGTGTGTGTCTGAAGCCATCCTATGACTTTTTATTTACTTCGAATACTCTATATTACTCGGATATTAATAATAAATAAGGACTCGTATGTGAATGCTCCATCGTATATAAATCCACTCAGAAATAGACTCCTCTGACGTTTATTAAAGCTGTCAACCTCTTTTACTAGCCTACTATAATGGTTATTGTTCGCCTGACACAATAATATAGCTCAGTAGAAATTTTAGCTCCTTATTTTCCAAATTCGTGTTGAAGTAAGACTCAGGAAATCTGTCTAATATGACTTCTGTCAACTCTTCTAACTGAACCTGGTGTAAACTTTGACATACATTCTTAAATCACAATTATTTTTATATTTGTCTGCGACTTAGTAATAAAATAGTAAACAATAGACGTAATAAACTGTAACGCCACATCGGAAGGTTTGGTACATCAAAGGAGCTCAATGTATTGTATATACCTTGAGATTTGTCAGGCAGAATTTGCAGATGATATGAGTTGTAAATGGGTATTGATAATGCGCGTTGTGAATGGGTATTGATAATGCGCGTTGTAAATGGGTATTGATAATGCGCGCTGTAAATGGGTATTGATAATGCGCGTTGTAAATGGGTATTGATAATGCGCGTTGTAAATGGGTATTGATAATGCGCGTTGTAAATGGGTATTGATAATGCGCGTTGTAAATGGGTATTGATAATGCGCGTTGTAAATGGGTATTGATAATGAGTGTTGTAAATAGGTGTAGATAATACGTATTGTATATGTTTAATGGGCGCTAATCAGGCGTGTTGCTTATATTTAACGATTGCTGATAATACGCGTTGCATATATTGGCCGTGGTCATATAAATTTTTGTAGGGTATAGGCCTACTGTTATGTACACGAGTAATGCGAAATCTGCTATAGGTGTGTGTTTTAGTTACGTTTATCTTTCAACCAGATCTAAAAATAATTCATATGATATTTTGAAAGAATAATTGTGATATTTTTAATAAATATTATTTGAAAATCGATTTAATAAATAATCATAATTACTTAAATATTTAATTGATAGTTATAACTAATAAGATTATTTATGACGCATTTCAATACACTTAAACAGTTTGAAATGCGAGAAATATTATTTCGTACTTTTTATTACTATTTTATTATTTTATCATTTTATTATTTTATTTTATTATTTTATTTTTATTTTATTATTTTATTTTATTATTTTATTTTACTATTTTATTATTTTATTTTTGTTATTTTATCATTATTGTTATTATTGTTTATTTTTATATTTTTTTAAATTTTTTTTTTTTTTAGAAACATTTGTATCATTTTGTGATTTTTGAATAAATACATTTAAAAAAAATATCTAAATAAAATTTGAACTCTATATTAAATTTTATTTAATATATTTCATTAATTATATTTATCAAATAAACACTTTTAGTTATCCTAAAAATGTGAGAATACATTGTTTAAATTTTTGACAATTCGGTAAGATTATTCTACTTAAAAATGACGTCAATATTTCTACCAAAATTAACCATGAAATAGGGCAAACAGAGTAAAATCACTCATTTTTTATTTCTTTGAATACTCCAAAATCCTTTCAGAAATTAACTATTAAATTACGATGTACGCTACAAAACTCACAATGCCATTTCTGGATGCTTTAACATATCTGAAAGGAGTCTGTCAAAAGACGTCCTATCACTTTTTATTTTCTTCGAATACTCAATATTACTCGGGTATTAATAATAAATAAGGACTCGTATGCGAATGCTCCATGGAATATAAATCCACTCTGAAATAGACTCTTCTGACGTTTATTAAAGCTGTCAACATCTTTCACCACCCTACTATAATGGTTTTTGTTCACATAACACAATGGAGTGCAGTAGAAATTTTAGCTCGTTATTTTCCGAATTCGTGTTGAGGTAAGACTCAGGAAATCTGTCTAATATGATTTCTGTCAATTCTTCTAACTTAACCTGGTGTACACTTTTTGACATGCATTCTTAAAAGATAATTTTTTTATATTGAGTTTCTCTTTGTCTACGTCCTAGTTTAAATACGAGATAAAATCTAACTTAACATTTTAAGTTAAGGAACGCTACGTATTGTATATACATTGAGATTCAGCACGCAGAATAGACTGCTAATGCACGTTGTAAATAGTGGCGTAGATAGATGTGTGCGATACGGGTCGTAAATTGTTGTATGCGATACGAGTCGTAAAGTGTTGTATGTGATACGGGTCGTAAATTGTTGTATATGATACGGGTCGTAAACTGTTGTATGTGATACGTAACTAGGTGCATGTAATGCGCGTTGTAAATAAGTGAATGTAATGTGCATCGTAAATAAATGCATGTAATGCGCGTCGTAAATAAATGCTTGTAATGTACATCCCAAATAAGTGCATTTAATGCGTGTCGTAAATAAGTGCGTGTATTCGCTTCGTAAATAAGTGACTGTAATGCCGTCGTAAATAAGTGCTTGTAATGTGCGTCGTAATGAGCGTAAAGTGAATAACTTTGAAATTTTTAATAAATATTATTTTGAAACTTATTTTTAATTAAAAATCGTAATTATTTATGTATTAATTTACTAATCTTAACTTTTCTTTCTATTATTTATTAAAAATATTTTTTTTTTTCTTACCTTGTTCCCAATTTGAGAAATTTATTTTTAGAAATACTTAATTAATTTTGTGATTTTTTCAAATAAATATATCTTTAAAAATCTATTTAAATAATAATTTGAACTCTATATTATACTTTATCACTATTTAATGATATTATTTATCAGTTATGCATCTCACAAGAAATCTTTCTAGTTATCCTAAAATGTAAGAATGCATTATATTTAAATTTAAGCAATTCGGTGAAATACTTTTATTTAAAATGACGTGAATGTTTAAAACAAAATTAAACATGAAATAAGGCAAACAGAGTAAAATCACTCACTTTTTATTTGTTTGGATACTCCAAAATCCTTTTAGGAATGAATTATTGAATTAAACTTTATGCTGCAAAACTCACAATGCCATTTATGGATGCTTTAACATATCTGAAATCTGTCTGTTTGAAGACATAGTATCACTTTTATTTTCTTGAAATGCTCAATATTACTTGGGTATTAATAATAAATAAGGACTCGTATGTGAACGCTCCATGGATATAAACCACTCAGAAATAGACTCCTCTGACGTTTATAAAAGCTGTCAACATCTTTCACCATCCTACTATAAGGGCTATTGTTCACCTGACACAATGGAGTGCAGTAGAAATTTTAGCTCGTTATTTTCCAAATTCGTGTTGAGGTAAGACTCAGGAAATCTGTCTAATATGATTTCAGTCAATTCTTCAACTTAACCTGGTGTACACTTTCGACATGCATTCTTAAAGGACAATTATTTTTATATACTGATTTTTCTTTTGTATGAGTCTTAGTATAAATTCATAATAAAGTCTGACTTCACATTTAAAGTTTTTGTTCATTTAAAGAAGGCGACGTGTTGTATATACCTTGAGATGCAGCAGACATAATATGTTAATAATACGTATTGTTTATATTTAATGGGTTTTGACAATGCTTGTTATATGTAATGTTTGCTGATAATGCGTATAGCATATACGTAACGGGTGCTGATAATGCGTGTTGTATAAATTTTATACCCGTTTATAATGCGTGTGGGTATAAATTTAATACATCTTTATACTGCGTGTGGGTATAAATTTAATACGTCTTTATACTGCGTGTGGGTATAAATTTAATACGTCTTTATACTGCGTGTGGGTATAAATTTAATACGTCGTTATACTGCGTGTGGGTATAAATTTAATACGTCTTTATACTGCTTGTGGTGTATAAATTTAATACGTCTTTATAATGCTTGTTGTATATATTTAATACATGGTGATAATACGCGTTTGTTTACATTTAGTGCGTGTTGTGTAGCTTTTCTAAAACAATATTTTTTTGTTTAAAAATGTTAATTTTTTAAACAATATATTCATTTATTTAGTTTTATACAACATTATTTATACAGCATTTATTTTTGTTTACAATATTTAATATTTAAGGCTAATAATTATCTTTCTTTATAAAATTATTGATCAATATAAATCTAAAGAAATATTACCTTCAGAAAGTTTCATTTATCTTAATCATGAAAAATAGTAAGCTGATATTCCAACATATTTCATCAACAAAATTACATCGGTCGGCATCAGTATTAAGATTTAAGTTTTCAACTTAGTTCATAGTAGATAAAGATTTTTAAACATAGCCATAATTTCTCAACCCATTTTACATGTTGGAGAAGAGAGAAAAAAAAATTTTTCTCAATCTAAGACATAAGTTTTGTCTCTAAATATGCAAGTCCAATATCCAGTCTTATAATTTGTTAACCAAACTCTTCCACAAGAGATGTTTCCTTTTAAGGGGTAGGGCTGTTAGGCCGAAAGCCCAACGTTCTGCAGTCAAATTAGACTGAGACATACGGTATAAAGTAGATTCCGAACCACTACAAACATCCATGGACCCTAAACATGTGACACCGAGTGCCAGAGCGCAAGATACTCGGCCATCAAGTTCAAAGAAATATTACAGTCGGAAAATTTCATTTATCTTAATAGTGAAAACTAGTAAGCAGATATTATCTCATATTTATTAACAACATTATATCATTATTCATAAATACCAATATTTAAATTTTCTGGTACAGCCGCAGTAAATAAAGAATTTTAAACGTAACCATAATTTTTCAATCCATTGTACATGTTGGTATAGAGAGAAAAAGCTTTATTATTATTATTATTTTTAAAAAACATAAACGAACTTTCATCTTTAAATATTGAAGTTTAAACATCCACTCTTTTAATTTGTTAACCTAACTCTTCCACACAAGTATTACAAAAGACAGAGCAGCAAAAATGTCAAAGATTACTTTAAGAAATAGCCTTATGGAAAGCCGAGAACACGTTGATTCCTTAAAGGTGTTTAATGATACGACTTGGCGACTGAATGCAGTAAAGTGTCTAAGACTACTTTAAGAAATAGCCTTATGGAAAGTCGAGAACACGTTGATTTCTTAAAGGTGTTTAATGATACGACTTGGCGACTGAATGCAGTAAAGTGTCAAAGACTACTTTAAGAAATAGCCTTATGGAAAGCCGAGAACACGTTGATTCCTTAAAGGTGTTTAATGATACGACTTGGCGACTGAATGCAGTAAAGTGTTAAAGACTACTTTAAGAAATAGCCTTATGGAAAGCCGAGAACACGTTGATTCCTTAAAGGTGTTTAATGATACGACTTGGCGACTGAATGCAGTGAAGTGTCAAAGACTACTTTAAGAAATAGCCTTATGGAAAGCCGAGAACATGTTGATTCCTTAAAGGTGTTTAATGATACGACTTGGCGACTGAATGCAGTAAAGTGTCAAAGACTACTTTAAGAAACGCCGCGACGCTCATTAAAGATCTCAAGAAATCATCTAATCACTCACTAAATGGCTTTGAACCGTAATTAGAGAACGCACGACCGCATCTGCGATATTTTTTTACTTTTGGGAAAGCCGAGAACACGCGTTAGTTCCTAGAAGGTGTCGAAACATACGACTTGGAATAGTGTTGCCGAGCGGAAGTTTGTTAATTAACTTATTTCCAGCGACACTTTCTTGGTTTGCTCGTTTTGAGATAGTATCTCTGAATTCTTATGATGAATTCATGGGTGGTCTTAAGGATATGATTTATGCAACTCGGTTGATTTAATGTTTGCGAACTACTCCCGTCTTTGTCGATTACATTTGTGAAAAACGCGTATGTTTGTAAAATTTCAATGTATGTAGAATTTCATCTACAATTTCAAATCATTAACACTAAGTTCTTTTAAACAAAAAAGAATAAAGAATAAGTTGAATGTTACGACGAAAAGATCTTCATTAAAAAAATTGAATTAACCATTTTTCTTATTAAAAAAAAATTATTTTGGGAGTAAACACAACTCAATTTCTTATTTTTGTACCCTGGGACACAAATGATTAGGAAATTATCAATTTAATCCCCTTCCCCACCACAAAATTTTAAAACTTTGGACTTTCGCATTATCTTGAAACCTTACTATCAGCGGTTATATGCTGAAAATTAACCTAATGCAACTGATTGGACACATACAAATAGTTTTTCTAAATTTTCTAGTGTTCTCTCCATTCTTAATGCTTTAATCGGCCTCCTCCTTATTTTAATAAAGCGCCACGCACGCAAATTTTAATCCATTACTAATATACTCTTAAAAAAACAAAACTTACAATTGCAATTAAAAGTTAAAAGATCTTTAATCCTCATCAGTAGCTCAACAGCTCCATGGTGGGTCCAGACCATCTACCTACTGGCAGATTTCGAGTCAGATGTTTACTTTTTTATGATGTAGGATTATCAGCCCAAAGCCCAACGTTCTATAGTCATATTACACCGGGACCTACGGTTTAAAGTGGATTCCGAACCACAAAACCTCGAACCCAAAACCTGTGGCACCTAGCGCCAGAGTTCTAGGCCAACAGGCTCAAAGAAATATTATAGTGATACAATTTCATATATTTTAATTATGAAAATATTAATCAGATATTTTCTTATATTTCATCAACAAAACTATATCCTCCTTCCTAAATACTAAAATTTAAGTTTCCTAGTTCATTTGTAGTAGATAAAGATTTTTAAACATAACCATAATTTTCAACCTCTTTTTGCATGTTGGAGTAGAGAGAGAAAAAAATTTTTTTTTTTAATTTTCAGCTCAAACTTAGACATATACGAACTAAATATAAACTTTCAGTATTCACTCTTTTTAATTTATTAACCTAACAGGTATGGCAGTTGATACAGCAGCAAAATGTCAAAGACTACGGTAATTACGTATTAACGGTACCTTGGCGGCAGACTTGGCGGTTTTTAAGTGTCGCCAATCTTTATTATTTGGAATAAAAATATTTTGAAAGCGTTTTGATTTTAAAGGAAGTGTTTCATATATATTTTATTATTTGGAACAAAAATTTTAAGTGTAGATTGGCGCCAAATCTGTAACTGCGGATGGCGCGTGCTCTTTATTGGCGCAACTGTCGCCAAGGTACCGTTAATACGTAAGTACCAAGACTACTTTAAGAAACTCTGCCATACTAATTAAAGATCTTAAGAAATCATCCCTTAATCATTCACTAAATGGCGTTGAAACGTAATTAGCGAACGCACGACCGCATCTGCGAGATTTTTACTTTGGGAAAGACGAGAAAACGCGTCGATTCCTTGAAGGTGTTGAATGATACGGCTTGGCGACTGAATGCATAAGATTTCGCAAAGTGTCACCGAGCGGAAGTGTGTTAATTAACTCATTTCCAGCGACACTTTCTCTTGCTTTGCTCGTTCTAGATTGTATCTCAGAATACATAGGATGAATTCATGGATGGTCTTTAGGAAATGATTGAGACATCTCGGTTGATTTATTGTTTTCGAATTATTCTCATTTGCATTTGTGAAAAGACTTATGCTTGTAAAACTTCAATGTATACAAAAAATCATCTCCGATTTTAAAACCTTAACTGTAAATTCTTTAAAAAAAAAATTAAGTAGCATCTTATAATGAAAAGATTATTCATTCCAAAAAAAATTTGACTTAAGAATTTTTCTATAAAACAAAAATCATTTTATAAGTAACCACAACTCACTTCCTTCTTCTGCCCCGTGGGACGGGCTGATGGCTAATTGGCTGGCGCTCTGGACTTTGGTACTACAAACTTTAGGTTCGTATCCTGGCGGATGTTTGTTAGTTCGAAATCCACGTTAAATTATAGGTCCAAAGTTTAGTTTGTACTGTAAGTTTTGTTTCTAAGAGTATACTAGTAGTGGATTAAACTTTTGCGGAGTTGGCGCTTTATGAAAATAAGGAGGTGGCCGATTAAAGCATTAAGAATAAAAAGGATATAGCCACAAAGATAGAGTAATTCGAAAAATATATCAACAGAGGTGCATAAATCATTTCTTTGAGACCACCCATTAATTCATCATATACAATCTCAAAACTAGCAAAGCAAGAGAAAGTGTTATATAGAAGGCAAATATTTAGTCTTTTAATTTGTTAACCTAACTCTTCCACACAAATATGGCAAACGATAGAGAAGCAAAGTACATTTTTTAAAAATTTTCATCTCAAATTAAGACATAACTTCTATAGAAGTCAAATAGGTACTTTCGTATTAACGCTACCTTGGCTACAGATTTGGCGGTTTTAAGTCTCGCCAATATAACAGCTACAGATTTGGCTGTTTTTTAAGTGGCGCCAATCTAACAGCTACAGATTTGCTGATTTTTTGACGCCATTTTTTAGTGCTACGAAAATGCGTATTTGGGATTTGCCAGAAACAGAACAAGATGCAATTTTATTTTTCATGAGCGAAATATTTTACCAAAAAAACGAAAATGTCCCAATTCCCATGACATGAAACTTTTATTTTGGTAAATGTAAGTTTTGGAAATGCAATTTCAGTCAGTGTGCTTATCATGTGGGACTTAGAAAAGACAACTGGTTTGAGGAAAGCAGAATTCCATTTTGTACAGCTTTGAGATTCATATGCTGCTGGTGCTAGGAGTTGACGTTGAATTTTTTGAAAGCGTTTGGATTTTAAATGAAGTGTTTTATATATTTTATTATTTGGAACAAAACTTTTAAGTGTAGATTGGCGCCACTTAAAAACCGCCAAATCTGTAGCTGCGGTTGGCGTTCAAAAGATAACTGCGTGCGCGTGCGAAGAACAAGATTGCTCTTTATTGGCGCAACTGTAGCCAAAGTAGCATTAATACGTAAGTACCGTCAAATATTTACTCTTTTAATTTTATAACCAAAGTAGTAAGGGAAAAAGATGCAGCAGCAAGCATGTTGGGTGTAAGCACAATTCACTGCATAAACTTTCGAACATGTTGGAGAAGAGGGAAAAAAACATTTTTAATTGTCAGCTCAAACTAAGATATAAAACTTTCAACTATAAATATAGAAGTAAAATATTCCCTCTATTAATTTGTTAACTTAACTCTTCCACACCAAGCATTACAAAAAGATAGAGCAGCAAAGTCTCAAAGCATACTTTAAGAAACGCCTTCGACGCTCATTACAGATCTTAAGAAACCCTCACCTAATCATTCACTAAATGGCGTCGAAAACGTAATTAGCGAACGCACGACCGCATCTGCGAGATTTTTTACTTTGGGAAAGCCGATAAAGCTCATTCATTCCTTGAAGGTGTTCAATGATATGACTTGGCGACTGAATGCACAAACTTCTAAAAGTGTCGTCGAGCGGAAGTTTTGTTAATTAACTCGTTTCCAGTGACACTTTCTCTTGCTTTTCTCGTTCTGATATTGTATCTGCGGAACGCATATGATGAATTCATCGGTGGGCTTAAGAAAATGGTTAATGTATCTCGGCTGATTTAATTTTTCGAATTACTCTCTCTTTCTCGTTTACATTTATGAGAAATTTGCTTGTAAATCGTCAATGTATATTGAAATTCATCTTCAATTTGAAATTCTCAACAATAAGATATTTTAAACAAAAAACAAGGAAGTTGTATGTTACAACTAAAAAGGTCCTATATTAAAAAAATTGATTTAACCATTTTTCTTTATAAAAAATATTTTGGAAGTAAGCATAACTAACTTCCTTCTTCTGTCCGTGGGACACAAATATGATCAATTTAATTCTTTTTCCCCAATAAATTTTAAAACTTTGAATTGTACATTATCTTAAAATTGTGACCATTATCAGTTATAGGTTGACAATTAATCTAATACAACAGGTGGAACATGTACAAATGGTGTGTAATCTTATGTGTTTTTCATACTTTAATTATTCAAATTATTGCGCAATACACGCAAAATTTTAATCCATTACTAATATATTCTTCAAAATAAAACTTAAAGTGCAAACTAAGCTGGCAATTAAATAAAAGATCTTCCATCATCATCATCATCAGTGGCACAACAGCCCCAATGTAGGACAGACCATCTGTCTACTTTTTGATTTCAGAGACATTAGATTTTTTTTTACCACGTCCACCCGAAGCCTAATGTTCTATAGTCATATTAGATTGGGACTTACAGTTTAGAGTGAATTCTGTACCACTACAAGCATCCATGGCACCGTCGTGACTGAACATGACAACTGTGGAACCGAGTACCAAAGAGCTAGTCACTTGGCCATCAGGCGTAAAGAAATATTGCAGTCAGAAAATTTTATTTATCTTAATTATGAAAAATACTAAGCAGATATTTCTCATATTGTTTAACAAAAAATTATACCATTCTTCATAAATACTAAGATTTTAGTTTTTCTAGTTCATTCGTAGTAAATAAATATTTCCAAACATAAACATAATTTTTCAACCAATCTCTCGTGTTGGAGTAGAGAGGAAAAACGTTTTTTAAATTTTCAGCTCAAACTAAGACATAAAACGAACTTTTCATCTCTAAATATAGAAGATCAAATATTCACTCTCTTAATATGTAAACCTAACTCTTTCACACAAGTATGGCAAAGACAGAGCAGCAAAGTGTCAAAGACTACTTTAAGAAACGCTGCCACGCTCATTTAAAGAGACCTCAAGAAATCATCCCCCAATCATTCACTAAATGGCGTCGAAACGTAATTGGCAGGCGACCACATCTGCGTGATTTTTACTTTGGGAAAGCAAAAGAACCTCGAAGAAGAAGAAGCTTGAATTCCTCGAAGGTGCTGAAGGAAGAACACGACTTAATTCTTTGCAGGTGTTGAATGATATGACTTGGCGACTGAATGCAACAACAAACTTCGGGAAGTGTTGCCGAGCGGAATGTGTTAATTAACTCGTTTCCAGTGACACTTTCTCTGGCTTTGCTCGTGTTGAGATTGTAGCTTCGAATGCATAGTTAATTCGTGCGTGGTCTTAAGGAATATGATTTATGCATCTCCGGTTGATTGAACGTTTCAAATTATCATGTACATTTGTGATAAAAACATAAGCGGGTGAGATATTAATATATATAGAAATTCACCTCCGATTTCTAATTATTAACAATAAGTTCTTTTAAAAAAAAAGTCAAGCTGCATATTACAATGAAAATGTAGCAATACGTA
>BPLR01001738.1:0-55882 GCA_021605095.1 Caerostris extrusa
GTTAGAGGAACAAATGACAAACTATCCATCGACAGAAAAATTTTGCATAGACTTGTCCAACTTTTTTTTGATGGACTTTTTGTTCATATGGACTGATTTTTGATGGACTGATTCTGGCTGAAGTGGGAACAACATTAAAAAACGTCATCCTCAGTAATTTTACAAGACAATATTTGTGAAATAATTGTTTACATGCATGTAATCTGAAGAACATATAATATATTAAAAGTTCATGTTCTCTTTATAACAATTCTTACAACCTTTATAAAAACAGGATGAATGATTGTTATGCAATTATTAGTTAATTATTAGTTGGCTTTTCTTGATGTTTAGTTACAGGCACAAACGGCAAACTGTCTATCGACAGAAAAATGTGCATAGATGCAAAGTCCAACTTCTTTGATGGACTTTTGTTCCATGAGGAATCTGACTCTGGCTGAAGTGGGAACAACATTAAAGCCATCATCCTCAGAATTTTTACATGGCAATATTTGTGAATGATTGTTATGCACGTTATCGGAAGATCATATATAATATTATAATCTTATTTATAACTCTTTAACTCTTTTAAGCAATACTTACAAGCTTTTGTAAAAACAGGGTTGAATGATACTATCATCAAATATTGATGCAGGTGGCGAAAGGACAGCAATTCATATTTATGAAGAAATTCATGCTTTAAAAGGTGGACGCGTGGAAAATGCCTGATCAGAATCTGTGCTTGTCTCTTTTGTTCTCCATTGTCTCAGTTTTCAGCAGTGGTTGGCACCACCGGCGCTTAATAAGACCTGTTACGACAAATTACTTTTATTACCTTTTATTATCTGCAGTGACGCACGTATTCTTTCCATACACAAGGTTCGTCTGTCCCATTCTTTTCGCAGGGCGATGAAATATTACAGGAATTATACCTCTCTAATCTGATCTTACATAATTGTTTATTTCCTCTATATATATAACAATAAGGACAATAATAACTGCCAATTTTCAGTCAGACATCAATTTATATTATTGAAAACGATTTTTAATAATACTTTCCGTAGGCGGCACTAAACGAATTTTTTAAAAATTAATTTTTAATTTCCGTTCAAAAATTAATTTTCTTGGTCTAAAAATAGGATAGAGTTGTCTTACATAAAGTTCTTCAACGAACTCTCTCCAAGTGCTTACTCATGGCGTCCCGAGGGTTGTTGACTGATCAGTGCTAACCCTCTGGTACCACAGTTTTCAGGCTCGAATCTTGGCAATGTCATGGCTGTTTTGTTAGTGGCTCGGAATCCCGTTAAACAGTAGCTCACTGTCTAATTAGACCAAAGTGTGCTCAAAATGGGCGTAGAGCGTCAAACCAAACCAAACCCGAAGGTTGTTAATTTCTAAATCAAGGGATCTTGGTGTAATAATATTATTAATATAATGGTAATTATAATTTTTTATAATTCATTTAATGAAAAATTGGTTTAAATAAATTAGTTAAATTAAAATTTATGAGCATAACTTTTTGCAACTGAAAATAATTTAATATTGTTTAACTTGGCCTTGTGAATCAATGGTGGCTTATAATCTCTGAACCTTACTTCAATGTCAATGTGCTATTTTCGTAATGTTATGCCACTTTTTCAATAATGCATTTTTTAAACGAAATCTCTAAAAACTGTATTTCTGTCTTCTGTCACGTTCATCGGAAGGTTTTTCAAATTCACCAAATGAGGAAGGGGAATAACTAAAAGGAAATAATTGTGCAAATACTTTTTAAGAGGCCATTCTTCTACCATCTTTCTGCTGTTGCGAGTTATACTGAAAGAATGCACTGGCTTCAAAGCTTTAAATTGTTCGACAAATTCCTGCGTATTATCTTGCACATTATTTTCAAGTATTTGAAATGATGCATTATTTTACCTTCAATGAAGGTTGATTTCAGATTTTCCAGCAGTATATATTGACTCTTAAATCATGACTCCTCTTCCACTATGTTTCACATGTTGCATTTTGAATTTCAATTCTTCGCTTCTACGTCAATTTTGAGACGTCCATCACTTCCGAAAACATCATATTATGAGTGGATTTTCGTGGAATTTTGGTGTGAAAACCTTCGCATCAGAGGATTCTTTTTAACTGTTTCCGCATTATCACTTTTAATAGCTGTTGCAACAACACGTACCGTTAACTGAGGTCCTGACAATGACGAGATGAAATCTCACTGTCTCTCATCATTGCTCGAGTATCCAAAATATTTGGCCATCCACGACGAAGTTTGTTTAAAGTTGATCCATAGTTTCTTATAATAGTTTGGACAGTAGACCTAGTTTACCACAATGTTTGCAAGATTTTTTTACCACAAGATTTTTTTATTTCCTCTTAACATAGGTTGGCATGAAGGTTGATTTCCAGATGAAGGTTGATATTTGTCAATGCTCCGGAATCCACGTTAAAGCTCGTGGCAGATCCCGGTCCAATTAGCTCAAACTGTGGAAAAAGGGCCGTAAGAGTGACAAACAAACCGAACCTTAACATATGTATTCAATTCCGAATGTCAACACCACGTTTTTAGAGCCATTTTAATTGGAACAGTAACAACACAAATTGCTTAAAGCAAATTCAAGCGAAACTTCCTTTTCAATGATGATATGCAATGTTTTTCTTTTCTTTTCTTTCTTTAATAGTGTGACAAAATCACTTTCTGTATTGATAGCTTTGTGAGAGGTCAATTTTTACAGTTTTTTTACATATTCTGTGGAGATAATTTAGTCTTAATCATTTTTTTCATAAATTTTTGTTTAACCTATATAATTTAACGTTGCCATGGAATTAATTTATTTTTAATATTTAGGATTTCTTAAAGTTCATTATTTTAATAGGTGTCTGTGACTTTTATGATTGGCTGTATTATATACTTTCAAAATCCGATTTTGTGTAGGTATTTTACAAAATATAGTTTTTACAATAATTATAAATTAATTGTTATAGTAATTATATTAAATATATTTTAGTTGCGAAAAGATCTTTCTGAGAAATAAATAGGTTTTTAATTCTTTTTAGACCAATTAATGAATGCTTTTTTTCTAACTATCTGCCTAAAAGTAGAATTTTTATAGGAAAAAAAATTAAAAGTAAAAACGCATTTGATTAATAGTCGGTAGTTATATGTAGCAATAATTTATCTGATAAATGATATGTAAAAATAAATAATGCATTGTGATAAAGAATTGTGATACTGAAATTAAATCACTATAAAAATAATTACAAGGACATATATTGCAAACTTATGATATATTACTTGACACACCTTAAAATAAGAAATTGTTTTTCATTATTGCTAAAATTATTTCATGCTTTATTATAAGTTGTCCGCAACACATGAAATTGAAATTTCATGAAATAAATCTTGTGTGAAAATGAACTTGATACACCTCATTTCCATTACTCCAAAAAAACCTTGCTTTATATCCCTATCAGATGAACTTCGTGTTATTATTTATGTTTCCATTATCCAAAAACAGCTGAAACTTTTCGTTAAACATTTAATTTAAACTTGAACTCCTTATCTCGAATCAGCTTCTAGTTCAAGCAGTTCTTAACAATACCGAATCCAGATACGTCACACGAACCTGCAAAAAGAAATAAAAATATGGCTTATTATATTGTATGGGCTGCTATCACGAAATCTTAAACAATTCCCCTCGGAGTTTCATTATGTTTCAGGTTTCTTTTATTTTTGTTATTTTAATTTCCTTTGACCACTTCCTTTGTCCAGTTGCTGTGGTCATTAATTGAGCTGGATGATTTATAAGCACACGCTGGGTTCATTCTCGTTCGCGTGCAGAAATTTCCTGAGGACTTGCTTTTCTTGGATATAATTTGGGGAGAAGTGAAAGAAAGTGCTGGATAATTCATGTTTGGTGGGTCAAAGACACCATCTGGCTGTATCTGATATCATCTCTGGTCGAAGCATTGTTGATAGAGAGGGGTGTATTACAGTGATTGTAACAACTCTTCAAGGCCATAAGATGTGGACTGATGCTATCTGGTACTAATGATACAATGATGATGACATTATTGGAAGTTAATGGCAGAGAATGAAATATTTTTGCTAAATTGACGATGCTTAATGTATGAATTGAAAACTGGTTTCTTATGCATAATTTGTTGCTGTTGTTTTTTCAATGATTATATTGCATCTCTTATTAAGTCTATATTCTACAGATGATTTTAACTGCAAAATGTAATTACAACAAGGATTTAACTGATTTAATCATAAGTTCAAGATGAGTTTAATGAGCGCAAGAACTTCTTAAGGAGCATATCCAGAGAAATATTCCTTAAGAATTATTGGAAGTTAATGATATAGTTATTAATTATAGTTCTGAATTATAGTTAATGAATTGTGGAAGTGTTGGAAGTTAATAATTTCAATTAATTATTATTAACTTCCAATAATGTCATCATCATCAAATATAATTTGGTTCAAAGATTATAATGATAGATAATTCAAGTTTAACGGTTAATAATGATAATGACAATGCTTATGCATGAATTAAACTGGTTTCTTATGCATATCTTCTGTTGTTTTTCCAATGCTTACATTGTATCTTACTAAGTCCATATTCTACAGATAATTTTAACTACAAAGTGCAATTAAGAGATTTTTATTCCAATTTTTTTAACAACTTTGCCCATTGATTTAACTAGATTTTCATAAGTTCAGGATAAGTTTAATGAGTGCAGAACTTCTTAAGGAATATCTGTCTGAAATATAATTTGGTTCAAAGATTATAATGCTGGATAATTCAAGTTTAATGGTTAATAATGATGATGACAACGCTTATGTATGAATTAAACTTGAATTATCCAGCATTATCTTTGAGACCAAACCTACATTTCAGATGGGTATTGCATCTGTCCTGAACATGAAAAATACGGATTAAATCATAACCAAAAAAATTGGAATAAATCACGCAGCTCTGTGAAATGGACTGTAAGCAATGTATGACCAAGCAACAGCCTGCATAAGCTCCAGTTATTAAATGCACCAAAAGCTCCTGGCTGCAGCATGTGCAAAGCTTCAGTTATCTATCATTCTGAATCAGGTTTGGGTTATCTTGCAGTGAGTCTGAAATCTCAGACCTTATTCATTCCGGGAGTTGATGTGGTGGTGAGCCAATTCCAGAGATGCTATTAGCAATGGCATCTTGGCCTCCTATACAGGCATTTGCAGTTACTATAGACCAATAAGGTAATATATCGATGGCTTTAACACAAGTATATGCATAGAAAGCGGTTGCTTCATACATTAGCATCCCAGGCCATTCTCTGCCATTAACTCCAGTCATCATTATCGCCCAGCTGCACCAGGCAGCATCAGTCCCATCTTGACGCTGGCTGTCTGTAATACACCACCACTGCTCCTGAGCCACCAAGCGCACTGCTCTGCTCCCAAGTCAAGCTAATCTCAGAAAGGCTGGCTGAGCCAGCACGTCAGTGCCACCATCATCCAGCTAACCAGCGACCACGGCAACTGGAAGATGATCGAAAAGTGCAACAAAAAGCAAAAAAACAATGAAAACTCCGAGGAAGGCACTTTATATGAATAAGCCATATTTGACTTCTTTACAGGTTCGTGTGACATGTGGCTTCAGTGATGACCAGAAACTTCTGGACTTAAAGTTCAGGGCCGATAAGCTGTTTAACCTTTCAGCCGACACGGTGAGAGGCATAAATGGCTGGCACGAGATCTGACTAAGTAAGGTTTTACTAGATTTCACTTGAGGCAATTTCATGTTACTGAACAACTTTCCTAACAAACATGAAATAATTGCCTGTATCTTGGCTGTTTTTAAGGTACAAGTGTCAAAAGAAATGTAATATATATATTGAAATTTAATTAGTATTACACATCATCCACATTTTTTATCATTTATCGGGCTCAGAGCCGGCTGCCACCTTACCGACATGGCTCAAATAGCACTTTAATTTTCTATACTTTTAGGCCAGATGGCATTTTTTAATGATCTAAAAAAAGAACAAAACTACCTGACCTTTCTCAGAAAGATCTCTAAATATGACCCCAATATAATTACTATAACAATTAATTTGCATAATTATTAACAAAACATATTTTGTAAAAATACCACACAAAATCGAGATTGAGCCTTACTCATTACAGCCAATAAAAGTCTGAACACAAAATAATGAACTTTTAGAAAATCTAAATATTAAGGAAATATCAAACCAACCTAACCAGCGATCAGCCTATGGGTTAAACAAGAACACATGAAAAAAAATGATTAAAATTCAAAATATACAAAATGTGTGAAAACTCTTAAAGAGCACCTCTAGCTGTCATTTGAAGGTGTTTGTCACACTATGAAGCCCTCGTGGTTGAAGCAAGCGCAGACTGTGTGACCCTATTTGAGCCAAAATGGCTGCGTATTCGGGCCAATTACATATGTTAAAGTTCGGTTTGGTTGTCGCTTTCCACGGTTTAACTAATGGCAGGTTGAGCATTGATCAACTGAAGAAATCAACCTACCAATGTGTTAAGAAGGAAATAAAATCTTTGTGGTAAATCTTCCACATTATGATGGAAACAGATTTTACAAGCTATAGGATCAAACAGATAGGTAAACTATTATAGGGATAGTGGCCAGACTTGCATTATTCCCAACAGCACGGCGCCTGCCACACCAAAATTCCCTGCTGTGTTTTCAGAGCGCTCTCAAGTGGCATGGCTTCTGCAGAAGTGGTAAAAATGTGGCATGTGGCATGAGTCACTTGATTTAGAGTCCTGTGCAAATCCTTTAAAAGCAGAGGTGTGGATATTTCAAGTACTAATGTGCAATACTTGTAATTATCAGTATATTTCAACTTTAGCCCAGTGTCTTTCAGTACTCTTCACCGAAAAAGAGCCAGAAGTGGCTCACTGATGCAGTTATTCCCTTCCTCTTTGTCAATGGGCTGATTTTAAGACTTTCGTTCAAAAATACACATTATAATAACCAAAACACGTGTCCTGCAAGCCACCAATTGCGCAAAATACTTGGTGAAGAAAGCAGCTTATTTAGGCCGGACCACTAATTAAGTGAACCATAAGGCAGCCTACTGAATTACTTTCAATTGCGCCAGTAAACCTAATTGCCATAAGATCCCAACTGTGCTTTAGAAGTTTGATTCTGGTTTGTGCTCCCACACTGCGTTACAGCCAGACAGTGAGCTACATTTGCAGCCACTGCTGGCAGCCATATTCGAACCTTGTGGTGCACCGACTTATTGATCGCTGCAGGATGTGCACTTCGTTAAACTTTATGTATATGGCTACATCTATTTGTGACTTAGTACGGGCAGAGAAATTAAAAATTGAATTTTTAAGCCATTTATTCTCACCACGAACTCCAGCTATTTTCAAAATAATACTAGAAGTGATGTCTGACAGTGTGGAGCCTTCATGTGCATCATATGACCATATTATAAATAAGCCCAATTATGTAGATCGTTAAGTCGCCTGAGACAAGCCTTGACATGAAAGAAGGCTACGATCACCAGATAACTAAAAGGTAATAAAAAATGGCTGATAAACCTTAATTCTGGCACCGAGCTGGTTTGAAAATATTCAAAAATTAGCTGGTGTCTGATCAGGCGTCCTTTGGATTCTTCGTAAGCCTGAGGTTGCCCCGTCTCTTTTCATGTGCTAAAAGAGTTAAGGTTAGCAAATAGACCATGGCTTCAAACCCTTTATGTGATCTTCCCGATATTTGATGCGCAACGATCGTTCACAATATTGCACCATGTATGGATATGATGAAAAACATGTTGTTCCCCACTTCAGCCAGAGTCGGAATAAATGAACACAAAAGGCCATCAGCGCGGACCGGACTTTATCTATACGATAAATAGCATTTGAAACTAAGCATTCGTAGGCAACTATATTAACTAATAATACCATATAATCTTCATCCTGTTTTATAAAGATTCAGTGCTATAGGCATGAGCTGCATGTGGCTGGCTCCGTGATTACATGCATAAATGTAATTATTCACAAATATTGTCTTGTAAAATTACTGAGGATGACGTTTTTAATGTTGTTCCCACTTCAGCCAGAATCAGTCCATCAAAAATCAGTCCATGAACAAAAGTCCATCAAAAAAGTTGGACAAGTCTATGTAAATTTTTCTGTCGATGGATAGTTTGTCATTTTGTTCCTCTAACTAATCATTCATGAAAATGCAATTAATAATTAACTAATAATTGCATGACAATCATTCACCCTATTTTATAAAGGTTGTAAAGTTTTGCTTATAAAGAGAATATAAACTAATGATATATATATGCTCTTCTGATTACTTGCATAGCAATTATTCACAAATACAATTTACGTCTTGTATTACGGAGGATGATGGTTGGGATGTTGTTCCCACTTCAGCCAGAGTCAGATTCTTTTTTTTTTATGGAACAAAAGTCCATAAAAAAGTTGGACTTTGCATCTATACAAATGTTTCTGTCGATGGATAGTTTGCCATTTGTGCCTGTAACTAATAATTCATGAAAATGCAACTAATAATTGCATAGCAATCATTCAACACCGTTTTTAGAAAAACTTGAAAAAGTATTGCTAAAAAAGTAGAACATTTACTAATAATGTATATATGCTCTTCCGATTGGATGCATAACAATTCACAAATATATGCGTCTTGTAAAATTACTGAGCATGATGGTTGTAATGTTGTTTCCCATTTCAGCCAGAATCAGTCCATCAGTCCGGTCCATCATCGATGGTCGATGGATAGATTTCCATTTGTTCCTCTAACTAATCATTCATGAAAATGCAACTAATAATTAACTAATAATTGCATAACAATCATTCATCCTGTTTTTATAAAGTTTGTAAGTATTGCTTATAAAAGAGAGAGCATGAACTAATGATATATATATATCGATATATATCAGAAGAACATATATATATATATATGTTCTTCCGATTACATGCATAACAATTATTCACAAATATTATCCTGTGATGATTTGAGGATGCTGGTTTTAAAGCTGAACCCACTTCAGCCAGAGTTAGATTCTTCATGAAACAAAAGTCCATCAAAGAAATTGGACTTTGCATCTATGCAAATTTTTCTGTCGATGGATAGTTTACCATTTGGGCCTGATACTAAAAATACAAAATGGATTCGCTGATATTGCAATAAATAAATATTTCTATAACTAAAAACTGTTATTTCTGTAATTAAATACTTAGCATACTCTTTGTAGTCATGTACATAAGTACAATCTCTAGACAAAAATTGCTTTTATTTGTTACTCAGATTAATATTTAATACTTTGCTAGTTACCTGGTATAGCATAGAATGGTTTTAATTAAATTATGCCTAAGATAAATGTTGAAGGAATGTGTTGTTGCATGCTTTAAAATGGGGATAATTTGAACTGAGATCATTTGATATTGGAAAGGTAGAAATATGTTGCGTATTCACCGTTTCTGAAGGTGTACTATATGGCAGCCACACTGCACCTACAGGGGAAAGAAAATTCTGACCCTTCTGCATTCTCCTCGACCTCCATGGAAGAACTATCCAGTGTACAGATTTATGTGCCCATCCGCAAAGAAGATTCAAGTACGCCTTTGCTTCTAAGATTAGAAACCGAGCTTCGCTAGCTAGGTTTTGTTAGGTTTGTCGTTCTATGGTCATTTTGTGCACACTTTAGGCTAAGTAGATCGAGACCTACAGTTTAACGTGAATTCCGAACCACTCACAAACAACCATGCCTACGCCAAGATTCGAACCTGAAACCTGTGGTACCAAAGGCCAAATTACTCGCCATTTGGCCATTAGGGCCGTTTCCCGCTAAGAGATGCTAAGTATTTTCTACTTATAAGGTACTTTGAGCCAAAATAATATACAAAATATGCTGTTTTAATCTATGCTGAGCAATTTCTTATTTGTAAGAGTAGAGAAGATGCATATAATTTAGACATGGATATAAATCTTCGGTTAAATTGGTATGAATACGTGATATGGGTATTTTAATTTTGGTGAGAAATTTTCTTGACTGAGTAGCACATAATCCAAACTTAATTCAAAATTATTTTTCCACTAATAAATTGTTCAGACTATCTCAACAGTGAATTTTTTTTTTTCCCGCTTTTATATACAAAATAATGCAATTCTCATCAGGTATGAAAATTAACATAATTCATCTGTGCCATTAATTACTTCTATATTCAAGCGACGTAATGTCGGGGAAATATATTAATTTTGATGAAATTTTTGTAATATAGGCGACGCACGTAGCGCCAACAGAGACCAGCATCATCCATCTGCATGTCCATGACTGTCCGAAGCAAATAAAATACGATCTTCCCCACATACAGTGTTTCCATACCCAGAACTTATCTTTTATTATTATCAAAACGTTTTTAAGGGCTAAATGAAATTTACGATTGAAATTACACCACGCAACGAGCCATCAAAATATGAGCTAACGTTTGGGTAGCGGGTACTGATGCGTGAAACTCATAATCAACATGATTATTTCTTTTCTGTCATAATGCTTCCGCAAATCGGAAAAGGGACAGGGCTGGGGTGGTTGAATCTGATTGGTTGGAGCACTGGTCCTCGACGTCGTGCATGGATGGTTTTCATGACAAGACATTAGGCAGCCGATGTTCCTTAATTGGAATATAATTTGATGCCACAATTCAACGTCCTTATGAAACAAACAAAGGATTTTTCATCAAAACATACCTTTTCCGTCCATAGACGGAAAAGGTAAATTTGGGAGAAAATAGCCGGTTAGTGATATCAGATATCGTCGTAAACGTGACGCAATGTTCTCAATACAACATGTACAAAAAAAAAAAAAAAAACTTAAAAAAAAAAAAAATGTAACCAGTTTTCAGAGGCATTGATTCCATTCCATTTTATTGCTTGTTGTTAAGCAATTGGTAGGACATGTAGATTTGCATTTCTCTATGTTATCTCGGTTAGAAACCGTGTAGGTTTCCAATTCTCCCATAATGTTTTTCTTTAATAGCCGCCTGTAATTTGTTTTGGATCCTTTGTACCCTAGTTCTTAGATTTGTCACGTAAAAATTTATATTTCGTATCTTTTCAAAAGGGTTATAGATTAAATTTCGGATATTTCTTCGTTACACAGAGTGCTTTGATTTAAATTTTTCCATAATTTTTAATTTAATGTAAATTCCCAATGGTAGTAATTGGAGAATATTTTTCTGTTATATTTTTTTGTAATGACATCTTCTTCTGAGTTTTCTTTTTTGGTTTATTATTGTGAATCAAAAGGTAATTGATTATAAATTTCGTAATAATAGAACAGATTTCGTTTTTCGTAGTAATAGGATGGAATTTCATTTTTCGTAGTAATAGGATGGAATTTCATTTTTTGTAGTAATAGGATGGAAAACATTGATTTAAAGAGATTACGTAAATTACATAGGAAAAAAATACAAATGCCTTAAATTTAAAATTGCTTTGTCAATGTTAATGCATTACAGGCATTAGCAGCCGATGTTCCTTAATTGGAATATAATTTGATACCACAATTTAACGTCCTTATGAAACAAACAAAGGTTTTTTCATCATCAAAACATACCATTCCGTCCATAGACGGAAAAAGGTAAATTTGGGAGAAAATAGCCAGTTAGTTATATCAGATATCGTCGTATACGTGACGCAATGTTCTCGATATAACATATACAAAAAAAATATTAAAAAAATTTAACCAGTTTTCAGAGGCAATCAATTCCATTCAATTTTTCGGTAGGTTGTTAAGCAATTGGTAGGGCATATAGATTTGCATTTCTCTACTATGTTATCTCCGTTAAAAAACGTGTAGGTTTCCAATTTCCCCATAATGTTTTTCTTAAATCAGCCGCCTGTATTTTCTTTTGATTCTTTGTATCATAGTTCTTACATTTGTCACGTAAAATTTCATATTTCGTATCATTTCAAAAGGGTTATAGATTAAATTTCCCGTATTTCTTCGTTACCTAGAATGCTTTTGATTTAAAATTTTCCATCCAATTTTGATACCATCGAAATGGGATGTAGATTTGCTTTCATAATTTTCATGTAAATTCCCAATGGTAAGAATTGGAGAATATTTTTCTACGTTAAATTTTTTTGTAATCACATCTTCTCTGAGTTTTAATTTTTGATTTAGTATTGTGAATCAAAAAAAGCAATTGATTATAAATTTCGTAATAATAGGACAGATTTCGTTTTTCGTATTAATAGGATTGGAAACATTGATTTAAAGAGATTACGTAAATTACTTAAAGAAAATAAAAATGTTTGAAATTCAAAATTGCTTTGTCAGGGTTAATTCATGACAAGGTATAGTAGGCAATTTATGAACAAAGGACATTAAGGCTTTTATAGCTTTTGCAGGAATTTGAGGATATTCTGTGTAAATTTTTAATCAAAATCAAGAAGATCTCGCTGGTATCTGCATTTTAACATGTGTCTATTGATAGTTCAACCAGTTGTTCCTGTTAGTAATAAATTCTGAATTTTATTGAAATTGTGTTTTAATCCAGTCATGGGATTCCTCTTGTTGAGGAAAGTAATCTCCGATAGTGGTTATTAATTGTAAAACATGCTCCTTAATTATATCTTTAACATATTTATTTATTATTAACATATTTATCTTTAACATATTTTGTTATTCCATTTTCGATTAGAAAATCCTTAACTTTTTAAAATATTGCGTATTATTATTCTTCACATAAGATTCCCTAAATCTAATTTTAAAATTAAAGAACTGATTTTATCGTTCAGTTAATCAGCTTAGAGTTAATCAGAGATTTATTAAATTAGTTATAATCAGTTAATCAGAGATTTATTAAATTAGTTATAATTAGTTAATCAGAGATTTATTAAATTAGTTATAATCAGTTAATCAGAGATTTATTAAATTAGTTATAATTAGTTAATCAGAGATTTATTAAATTAGTTATAATCAGTTAATCAGAGATTTATTAAATTCATTTAAAGTTGTAAAATATCTGCCAAATATGAAAATAACTGTAACTATATTTCATCATCTAAATTCTGTGCATATTTATGTTTGCACTCATCCTTTTGAAAAATTCTAATTTTATTTTTTTTTCGAAAAATCAATTTAAGATTTTATCAAATGATAACTATATACATTTATCAAATGATAACTGATTATATGATAACTATTATACTATAACTAGCACTTTCGCGTATACAATAAAGTTTTTATGTTTGTTAGATAGTTCTAATAATCTTAATTAATATTTTTTTTTATAAAATTAATTATCTGTACCCCTTTAGCCAAAATGTTTTTTTTTTTTTTTTGCTACTAACAGATGACAACAATGAAAATGTTCAATATGTGGAGCTGTTGGAATAATAGATATAGCTCATTTTTCTCGGCCAAGATTTTTCACTAACAATGCAAATAAATTAACATAAATCCCGGATTAGTTCATGTTCTCCTTGCACGTAAGAATTAATAAGTTTAAAAATTTCTTCTCCAGTAATTCTTTGTACGTATATAAGATAACGTATAATATGATGTTATTACTTTTTTCAGTGAAACTTTGATTACTGTGGTCAAATGCTCTTTATTAAAGTGGATGTCCTAGTTTGGCATTTTTCAAGCTGTTTACATAAACACGTTTTTTCAATGTAGAAGAATTAAAATCAATCAAGACGTTTCTATCAATCCATTTAAGAATTGCCTGCACATAATTAGTCATAATTGTTCACTCAACTGTCTGCTCACGGCAAAAAGAAACGAACCGAATCATTCGGAAAAAATCATTCAGAAGGTATCTGATCTGAGGGGATTTTCTTCGATTCTTTACTGACATCACTTTATCCTTCCAAACTTCATCAAGACACATCTTTTCATCCTCCAAAAGTAACTAAAAAAATATTTCTCTATTGAATGATGAAAACAATCTTTGAAGTTCTGATAGCTAACCAAGTATTATAATTCGATTTGCTTAGGTCATCTTCTTTTGACATCAATCCTTTTTGAATGATGGTAACGGATAATTACGGCTCGATATGCTTTCAAATATGCACATTGCTAGAAAGTTTTTCTGGTAATTATTTTAATACCGTTATTTAAATTTATTTAATTACTCTGTCGTACTGGCTTAATTAGTGTTTTCTACGTTTTACCTTGCGATTCGAACAAGAATAATCTCTATTTAAAATATTATAAAAGGAATTATTTCCATTTCTCTACCAACCAGAAGTCATCCCAAAAAGCATCTTTGAATTTGCACTGTTGGTTATACTTATCATTACCATCATTTGCAACTTAGGAATTTCAAATAGCTTCATGTGCTCGGGATTATTAAGATAAATTCTAATTAATAATATTTCCTTACTTAATTAAATTTATCATATTCTTACAAGTTTATTACATTTTTGTTATGTTGCAAACAATTATGCCAAAGTATTACACATGGATGGATTTCATGGATTTATGGTCATGGATTAGATTTATTAGATTTATGGTCATTTAGCCATGGATTTCAAATAGATTCATGTGCTCGGGATTATTAAGATAAATTCTAATTAATAATCTTATCTTAATTAATTTAATTTATTATATTCTTACAAATTTATGCTATGCAGTAAACAATTACGTCAAAGTACTACACATATTAAACCTCAATTCATCCACTGTGACCACTGCATGACTGACTTGAGCCATTGTTTCTCTCACTGACCACCTTCTCTTGTTTCGACCCTTTTGGCAAGCCCGTTGCCCGGCACAATCCCCTCTTCCCCCTCCACATCACAATACTTTATTTTGTTTAGTCGTTCTCCTCTGCTGATTACCTCCCCTCCCTGTATTCATAATCGTCCAATTCTCATCGGGGTTAACAATGGGTGACGCAGGTAATTACAACACGCCAAGGGGGCATGGCATTCATATCAGCCCCCCTCAGGTGCATACGTGTCTGTCATTGGCGACATGGTCCGGATGTGCATGCGACATTGTACTCTGGGCTTTCATTAGCGCTGGACGTGAATGGGCGTGGTCACGGCTACCCTATCGAATCATTTCTTTTATCATATCATATTGCCATTTTTCTTTTATTTTTTTTGGTTAAAGTCATTAAAAAGTACGTGACCTGCGATTGGATTTTACCATTGTTGACTGCCCGTAATGCGATTTCCTTTTACCATTTGTTATGATTTTTTTTTTTTTTTTCCAATTGAGTTGACTTCCTCTCGCATTCGGTGGATTTTTTTTTTTTTTTTTTGTATAGTTTGGTTATTTTTAGGGTTTGTGTGTGTGTGTGTGTTATTATTGTAAGCCTTGCAGATGTCTTTGCGTTTAATCGGCGATTCGTAACTGTAGTGTAAGCGCACAAGCAACACTGCTGGTGTGATAATACACGTGAGCTGTTTGCGATTAGGCCAGCCGCTCGAATTTGTACTTACCAAGGAAGATAACTTTTTCCTATCTGGAAAAAATATATATATATATATTGATAAAAAAAAAAAAGTAAAAGGAAATGCGTTTCTAATAACATACTTACCAACTTTTATAACTTATCTGTATTTGTATATGGAAATAGGCTGTTGCTTTTTGGAAAAAGTGTTCCAACAGTAGCAGATAAGCATTGTGATAAATGTGTCAAGGCGGTTTTATAAATGAATAATTGGACCCATTTTTTTAATATACGAAATGTTTTAGTTTTGCCTATAAAAGAGGGCAAAAATTTAATCTACTTTTAGTTTTCCGTGTTAGAGTTTTTTTTTTTTTTTAATTCATAACTTTGTTTAAATGACGTAGGAGATATCAGAACCAGCATCTATTTTTCTAATTCTCTTCCAGTGCAAGCCTTGTTGGCTTATCCGAAATATATGTTGGCCAGAAGATCTATAATAGTTCGTAAAAATGAGTTATATTAAATGATTCTTATAGATGTTCAATTTGTTACACAAACAATGTTATTAATGCATAAAAATCAAATAATTATGAAAAAGGAGGAGGTGGGAATTATATCAGAAAGGTTTATATACACTTACTATTTATTGCTTAAGCCTAAAATAAAAAAGAAGAAAAATAAACTTCTCAGAGCTGTTCTTAATATCATTAACTCATTCTCTTCTACTAGTGATTTCTCTTTGAAGGTCCAATACTGCAGGTCACAATATTCAACAACAACCATAGTTGTTGCTGACAGTCAACCACTCATCTACCTTCCTACTTCCATTACTCTTCCTACTTCCATTACTTGATTGTTTTTAATTTTTGCAATACTTTTTATGAATAAATCTTTAAAAAAATGTATAATTTTTTTTTTTTTTTTTAATAATGCATTCACCAATAGACCAAAGTATCATATCTATTCCCTTCAATAAACATTGACAGGAATTAGAGATCACAACTTACTCCGTAATAGTGTATATATATATATATATATATATAGTTCAGTTGCTATGCGATTAGGAGTACCTTGTGATCTCTAATTCCTGTCCTTGTTTGTGGAAAGGAATAGGTATGGTAATTATATATATGTATAAAGCATCATAAAACTTTTATTAAAAAGAATTTTTCTGTAATTGTTTTACTGGTCGATTAAATTAAAGAGTGTGGAAAAAAATAATCCACAAAAAATATGGCATTACATAAAAAACAACTAACTGATGACGAATGCAATCTCTAATTATTCTGAAAATACAAAAAAATACACACACACACACACACACACATATATATATATATATATATATACATATATATAATCTACATATACATACCGATATCCCTTCATATTTGCGTTCTCTATATTAAAAGATGCGAAATAAATAAGGTAAAATGACTCCTTCCAGTTCCTGTCCTCATCATATCGGTGGATTATCTCGATTTCCAACTTTATCCAAAGTTATAATTCATATCTATTGGTATAAGACTCGACAAAAGTCGACTGTTATAATCCTTAATTTTTTTAAATGAAAGAGCCCTGCTTAGAAACCCATTAATTGATAAGATACATATGAATACCAGACATAACGAATTATTTTGGTCTGCAGTTCATTTCAAGACCACAAACCGCATTTTGTATTACAGCATTCAAACGTTTTAGTCCTTTTTTTTTTTTATTTAAGTATGCTAAAAGTTTCAAGTTTAAAAAAGCATCAATTTATTATCACAACAATTTATCATCATTTAGTATCAAAAAGAAAATTTTGATCTCCAATTCCTTCAAAACCACAAAAGACATTTCATATTGCAACATAGAGTATCTTTCCATAGAAAATTAGAGTCTTTCTCTTTTATTTTTCCTGGTGCATTAAGAATCAATTGAAGCAACGTTAAATTAACAAATATGACATTGCATTCCATCATACGGTGAATTTTAATTTCCCAGTCACCTTTTTATGATTACAGACCATGTTTCACTTCATGCAAAAACTGTCAATCTGTTAACTGTTTTCGTCGTGTTTCATAAAGTCAGAGGATTAAAAAAAAAAAAAGTGTCAAATTGATAAATTGAAAACACACCGGGGACAATCCTAATTTTCAATTCACTCCAACACCGCAAACAACATTCCACATTTTGACGAATGAATCCTTTCCACTGCTCATTGACACTGAAAAGCGTTCCAGGGAGTGTTCCAAGTAAAGGAAAGAACGGGGAATAAAATGCATAAAGAAAAAAAGAATCGGTAATCGGTTCCGCGGTGTGTTGAATTCCAATCCGATCCAGAAGATCTGTGACAGACAGTTAGCTGTGATAGTGGCGAGTTAAGCTGATCTGGGCAGATAGAGTGTTGTATCACGTACTCTCGAGTGTTGGATGTTTGTTTGCCGTGCGAGAGACAAGCCGTGAAGAAGTGTGCCTGTCTCTCTCTGTGGTACGTGAGAGGTATTTTCAAAGGGATCGTGCTTCAAAGGGCGGGGGTGATGATGGAACAAAACGGATTGGGCAACTATTCGAGATGCAGAAGATTTTATGCTCTCGTAACGAAAATGAATCGCTGTAATAAATTGGTCTTTGCTATGAATTCTGATTATATAAATAGTTTTGATTTTGACTAACAATTGTTGCGGCGTATGAGCGGATTAACGGATTGAGCAACAATTCCAAATGCAGAAGCTTCTATGCTCACAAAAAAAAAAAAAATGAATCGCTGCAATAAATTGGTCTTTTCTATGAATTCTAATTATATAAAAATATTTCTACAGACACATAAGTTTTGACTTTGACTAACAATTGTTGCAGAGTAAGAGCGGATTATTGTATTGAGCAAATATTCGAGATTATATGCTCTCGCAGCAAAAATGCAAGAAATTGGTCTTTGTAATGAATTCTAATTACATAAAAATATTTCTATTGATAGTAAGTTTTCATTTTGACTAACAATATGCAGAAGATTATATACTCTCGCAATAAAAATGAATCTCCGCAATAAATTGGTCTCCGCAATAAATCTCCGCAATGAGCGGATTAACTGATTGAGCAACTATTCGAGATACAGAAGATTCTATGATCACGGAAAAAAAAAATGAATCGCTGCAATAAGTTGGTCTTTGCCATGAATTCTAATCACCCAAAAAATTTTCTATTGATTGATAGTTTTGGATTTTGACTAGCAATCGTTGCAGCGTATGAGCGGATTAACGGATTGAGTAACTATTCAAGATGCAGAAGATTCTATGCTCTCGCAATGAAAATGAATCGCTGCAATAAATTGGTCTTTGCTATGAATTCTAATTACATAAAAATATTTCTATTGACAGTAAGTTTGAATTTTGACCAACATTTGTTGCAGCGTCAACGGATTGAGTAACTATTCGAGATGCAGACGATTCTATGACCACGAAAAGAAAATGAATCGCTGCAATTAGTTGGTCTTTGCTATGAATTCTAATTACATAAAAATACTTC
This sequence comes from Caerostris extrusa, assembly GCA_021605095.1. Taxonomy (NCBI): domain Eukaryota; kingdom Metazoa; phylum Arthropoda; class Arachnida; order Araneae; family Araneidae; genus Caerostris; species Caerostris extrusa. The sequence goes on from BPLR01001738.1 coordinate 18,917, forward strand.
TATTGACTGATAAGTTTTGAATTTGACTAACAATTGTTGCAGCGTATGAGCGGATTAACGGATTAAGCAACTATTCGAGATGCAGAAGATTCTATGCTCTCGCAACGAAAATGAATCGCTGCTATAAATTGGTCTTTGCTATAAATGCTAATTACATAAAAAGGTTTAGTTTTGGCTAACAGTTGCAGCGTATGAGCGATTAACGGATTGAGCAACTATTCGAGATGCAGGAGATTTATGCTCACGAAAAGAAAATGAATCGCTGCAATAAGTTGGTTTTTGCTATGAATTCTAATCACCCAAAAATATTTCTATTGATTGATAAGTTTTGATTTTTACTAGCAATTGTTGCAGCGTATGAGCGGATTAACGGATTGAGCAACTATTCGAGATGCAGAAGATTCTATCCTCTCGCAAAGAAAATGAATCGCAAAAATAAATTGGTCTTTGCTATGAATTCTAATTACATAAAAAGTATTTCTATTGAAAGAAACTTTGATTTGGACAAACAATTGTTGTAGAGTACAGTAAGATATAAATCGATATATACATTTTTTATTTGAGAATTTTTGATACGTACTATTAACAAAAAATAACAAAAATATTTCGCTAAATTAGATATTGGAATAAATTTTTAATTTTTTAGCCATTTTTTCACAGACGAAGTTTTAATTTTGCTTAATGATACAAAAAAAAAAAAAAAAAGGATTGAGCAATTATTCGAAATACAGAAGATTATATGTTGCTCGCAAAGAAAATGAATCTCTGCAATAAATTGGTCTTTGCTATGAATTCAAATTACCCAAAAATATTTCTATTGACAGACTTTTGATTTTTACTAACTACTGTTGCAGTGCACAGCAACATGTAAATCGATAATATATACAGTGAGCCACAAAATTGAGTATACACCTCTAAAACTTTTAGACTTCTTCCAATTACAAATTAAATATTGATTTAAATAGATAAATTTTTTTATCCTAGATACTTTAACCTCTGCTTTACCATCCTATAATAACACAATTCTATAGTTAACTAATTTTTTACGAAAAAGTTAAGCGATTCGAAGAAAAGATAGAAAACCATGCCACAAAAATTGAGTATACACTTCTTATATTTGTAAATTATGCCACCACTTTTTTTTTTAGTTTCAAATTATCTTTAAAGAGTTTCAGGAGTAGCTGCTGCTTATAACACGTGCTATTGCACTTCAACGCTTTTAAATAGTATTTTTTCTCATTAAAAATCGTAAAATGAGCTCTCGTAGAGAAACTACTGAATCTGAGCGTTTATTGGTTGTAAAATGGTCGAAAGAGGGCAAATCTCTTCGAGAAATCGCTTCGTTGATTGGTGTAACTCATGGTTGTGTCCAAAAATACTACAGAAGTATAAAAAAACTGGATCTGTGGCCAATATTCCTGGAAGAGGACGTAAAGAAATACTGAGTACTACAGAGAAGAGGAAGATCATTCACTCAGTAAAGAAAGATCCGAGGGTGAGTGCCTCTAAACTAGCTTCATCGATGTCCTCTACAATCCGGAAAAAAAGATCTCAGTTGAAACAATTCGACGTACCCTTCACCAATATGGGTTTTCTTGGCCGTACAAAAATACGAAAGCCACTCATCAAGTATGTGAATAGACAAAAGAGAGTGATTTTCGCCAAAGAACATCGTTTAAAGCCTATTTTCTTTCTGGAACACTGTAATATTTTCTGATGAAAGTAAGTTTAATCTTTACGGAAGCGATGGACGATGGAGAGAAGCTGGGAAAGCACTGGCACCTAAAAACACCATTAAGACAGTCAAGTTCGGAGGTGGATCTGTCCTCGTTTGGGGTTGTATGTCGGCTGGAGGAGTTGGAGAGCTTGCTTTTATTGATGGTATTATGGACAAACATGTATATTTGGGGATTTTAAATGATAACTTGAAAAAAAGTGCCAGTAAGTTGGGGCTTGGGTCAAGCTTCATATTCCAGCAGGACACCGACCCCAAGCATACAGCGAAGTTTGTGCAGTTATACTTGCTGTACCATTGCAAGAAGCAATTACACACTCCAGTCCAGTCTCCAGACCTAAACGTCATCGAAAATTTGTGGTCGCAATTAGAGAAAGCTGTACATGAGCACGAAATCACAAGCAAGGAAGTTCTGAAGAAGGTTCTGAGAGAAGAATGTGCTAAAATTTCTGTTGAAACCACTAAACACTAGTAGGATCTATGCCCAGAAGATTACAAGCTGTAATTCAAGCAAAAGGTTATGCAACTAATTTGTACGTTAAAAGGAAATTAATAAAGGTGTATACTTATTTTTGTGGTGGTGTTTTCCTCTCGTCTCAGATCTTTTATTTTTTTTTTTCGTAAAAAATAAATGAACGCAACAATTTTATAAGTATAGTACGGTAAAGCATAGACTAAAGTATATGAGGTAAAAAAATTCAATCATCTTAAAGCAATATTTAATTTGTAATTGCAAAAAGTCTCTAAGTTTCTAAGGTGTATACTCAATTTTGTGGCCCACTGTATTTGAGGATCTAAAAAAAGAAAAAAAAAAAAGAAATATGAAATGAATTTTTGCAATATATGAATATGAAATTATTTTTAAAATAATAATGTTATCTAAAGGATTCCACAAAATTATGGTTTGAAAATTAGTGTACTACTATGCCCAAAAACTAAGACCAATTTTTTTTTTTCAAAAACTCTTTATTTATTCTTCCAAATTTATTTCAACGCCTTTAAAGTAATCCCCTACGGACACAATGCACTTATGCCAACTTTTTTTTTCCAATTTTTAATGCATACTAAAAATTCATCGACAGAGATGGCCTTCAAAGCGCGCGACAATTCAAATTGAATCTCTTCAATCGAATCCATTTTGAGTCGATTGAAGATATTCAATCAATTGATTGCCCCGGAGTGGTCTTTTGAGTTTACGGAATAGCCAAAAGTCGCACTGTGTGAATAAGGTGGTTGTGAAATGATACGGATTTCATTTTTGGTGAAAAAGTCATGAAGAATCAATGCAGTATGCACTGGCGCATTCAGTGATTTCGGTACCAATCGAGATTTGTTGCGTTTGAGGCCCCAAATGGAAATGAAAGATTCTTTTGAAATTCCAAAAACATGAGCAAGATCTCTAATTGTAAATTGGCGGTTTTCAAGCACCAAATCTTAAAGTTTTTGGACGTGAGCTTCGTCGGTTAAGATTGAGGGTCGACCAGAGGGCTATTCGTCTTCAATGTGTTCTCTGCCTACTTTGAACAGTTTATACCACTTGTAAAATTTCTTTCTGATATCGGAATGCTCACCGAATGCCTTCTACAACATTTTATACGCTTCCGCAAACAAAATTGAATGCAAGTTCTTTGCTCAATTAATTCAGACATTTCAAAAATCACCGAAATCACTTTTAGCGTCTCCACAGAGCCAAGCGTAATTCAAACACTAATGAATATTTTGACATCAAATTTCACACAGATGTCAAGGACAGTACCAACAGTCTAAAAAAAAAAAAAAAAATTGTAATTCCATAAGCCCCGGAATTTTAAATTGAAAATTAAACTTACTTTGTGGACACATTAGTAATTCGTTTGAAAAACAAAATCGCTTTTCGCACTTGGAATACTTTTACTTAAAGTAAAAGAAAATTAAACATGTAATCTAGTAAGATGTAATGTAAACAAGTGTCTCTGAAGATTGCTGATTTTTAATGCTGAACCATGAAGTGTTGGTTTAAAAGAAGTGGTATAAGGAGGACGATGATAACTAAAATTAATTCTCAACTTATCGGTAATGAGTTTCTCTATTTGTAGAAATAGATCTGTGACATTGATACCTGTGTACTGAACTGAACTCGCAATGATGGATACTATGCATAAATACAAATAATCCTCGATGTTGAATGTTTATTTGCCATTGAAGAAAAAAGCTTTGAAGATGTGTGTCTGTACCCTATGTAAAAGGTGCTATCTAAAGCAATAATATGATGCAATAAAATAGATTGAACAACGATTTGAGATGAGCTATTCTGAACAATTGAAAAAAATGAGTTGTAATATTAAATTGTTCATTGCATATATCTTAATTTCCATGCAGTATTTCTATCAGGAAATAAGCTAGACTTAGATAAATGGTTATTATAGTGTGTGTGGAAACTTATCCTTGTGGTGTTATATAATGTATAAAAGGAGTCATAACGGATAGAAGCAAAAGTACGTTTAAAAACAAAAGCATATTGAAAAGTGAAATAAATTTTTTTTTCAAAAATATGACAATTTCCCATTTATTTTACAAAAATACATAAAAAAATAAAATAAAATAAAAGATATTTTGTTTTTAATTAAAAAAAATAAAATAAAAATTAAATTTGTGATGTTACTAAGAGAAATTAGATTTTACCTCCCTTTCTGTGTTATGATTGAAATAAGTAAAAAGACATAATTCTTATTTAATATAACTTGGACATTATAAGAATAAAATTAATAGTTGCAAATAGTAAAAAAAATATTTTCAAACAAAATTAAAATAACGATGAACAGTTAAAATTGCAAGAAAATATCTTATTGTTGTTTTACATATTGTTGTTTTCTAATAGTGTTTGTAAATAAATTTTATTGTTATTAGGTTCTGTGAATCTAGTATAAATATCTAAGTTATATAGAAAAAGTTTTTAATCTTAAATACGTAAGGAGAATCTACAACTGTGTCTGATGGCCTAAGTGACTAATGCTCTGGCGCTTGATGCCACTGAGTTCGAGGCTCGGCGGTGGCATGGATGTTAGTAGTTATTCAGTATCTACTTTAAACCGTAGGTCCCGATATAATATGATCGTAAGACGTACGGCTGGCAATCCTATGTCGTAAAAATAAAACATCTGTCTCGAAATCTACCATTAGGCAAATGGCCTTTACACACCATGGGGTTGTTGCGCCATTGCAGAACAATCTACAATTGAACTCTTTTCATTGGTAGAGGTTCCATTTTGTATTCAATTATAATCAAAATTCAGTATTTCTATTGCCAGTAATTATTTGCAATAATGAGTTAATCTAGACGATAGAATGTTGAATTTTACTCGGTCAAATCTAAATTATCTGAGAAAAAAAGAAAATATGAAATAAAAAATATTTTGGACGAAACTGAAAATAACAAATTAGCCTTCATTTATGTATTTGAAGTATATATTGTATGTTCATTTGCATGCTAATATTTTTAATTTCCAATGGCAGATTATGAACAGTTACAAAAAGAGTAAAAAAAAAAAAAAAAAAAAAAAAAACCCCAGATAATACAACAAAACATGCTGAAACAGAGTTCATTAATCTAACAATAATGCCAAGTTGCAGATCTTTTAGCCGCTAAAAGTGTTACCAGGTGCAGCAAGGGGAGGTAGATCTTCTGCGCACCCTATTTATTTTATTTATTTATTATGCTAATATAATGTCCAGAATTTAAGAAAAAAGAATTTTTTTGGAAAACTTACTTATTTTAACAGATAAATTTCTCCAATGATTTTTCTTCATCATGGAATACGTAGAATTGTCCTAAATCAATTTTTGTGAATTTCATAAAAATTGTTTTCATTTAGACAAATATTTATTTTGATGAATGTTTTTCTTTTATGAGATGCGAGTTAAGTGGTGAATTTGTATTTATTTTCTAAGGCTACTTGTAAAAGATGCCTTGCAAATTTCAATTGACTTAAATGAAGATTCAAATGTTTGAATAAATCTAAGGATAAAGAACATTTGTTGCATTAAAACAATTTATTTACATACTCGTCCAAGTTTTAAAATTCAGTAACAATTTTAAGTTACAGGCGTCTTCTTGATTTCACAGCGGCCTGATGGCTATTTGGCTACCGCTCTGGTCTTTCGTACCACAGGCTTCAAGTTCGAATCCTGGCGGCGACATGGATGTTTGTTGTGATTCGGAATCTACGTTAAACTGTAGGTCCTTGTGTAATTACCCTAAAGCGTACAAAAAAAAAAAAAAAAAAAATGGTCGTAGAGCGACAAAATGAAATCTTGACTTCATTTTTTTTTTTTAAGACATTTATTCTTAATATTTTGCACTTTAATTTTCATCTATGTCAAGTAGATATAAAAGTAGATAACGTCATGAATTATTATTTCAAAATAAAAGTTTTTATATTGTTTAACAATTTAAACATTCTCTTCTACATTTTTATTATGTTTATAATTAACTATTTATTAAAATTAGTAATACAGATTCCTTATTTTGCCAATCATAACACATGTGTTATTGTTTTAATCTTATTGTAAATGAAAAATGAAATCATTAAACATTGCAATACTATGAGTCAAGACAAGTTTTTATAGAATAAATGATAAATATTAATATAATTTTATCACAAATGGATATAAAATATTTCTGATGGTCATAAAGTAGATAAAAAAGATAATGTTTAAATTCTGAAAATTTTACTTTTTAACACACAGGAGACTGAAGATATTTAGTTACTTTTATCTCACTAGATGGCACTGTTTAATTTTGTGATAAAAGGGAAAATTGGTTTCTACCGTACAGAAAAGGAGGATTTTTGACATTTCAAGTTCGTTTTAACAAAAAATAACGGTCTTGTATGATTCATTGTCGAAATAAATCAATTACGAAAATACGAGAGGTGATTTTAATACAAATAATAAAAATTTTTAAGCAATCACATTGTTATTTAAAAAATAATTTCATTTTTTTTTTATCAATAATGAACAGATTTAAAGAATTTAATTTATAATCCTTAATGGTTTTCTTTTTTTTTTTTTTTTTTAAATAACCTAATAAATCTACATATATAATTTATCGAACTAGGTAAATAAAATACTAATTTCCAATAAATAATTTGAATTCATAAAATAAATATAAAATTATTATTTTAGAAGACAGGACAAATAAAGCTAAAGGACCTGACTAATAAAGAAATAATACATTACAAAGCGCATAATTGATAAAGATGCATTGGAAGCGAAAAACATTTACATTTTCATTTTGGAAGAAGAAAGAACTTCTTATATTTTTTTTTTTTAGTGTCATTTTTTTCTGATATAATTTTTAATTTTTTTTTTTCTTCAAATTTTAGAATGTTTGCTTACTAACCAATGATTAACGAATTTTAAAGATTCTTAACCTTTAGTCTCTTTAAAGAAGTTGAATTGACAATTTCCTGCAGCCATCAGAAGAATGAATTTAGGCTTCAACAAGAGAAGTAAAAAATAAAAATTATAAATTAAATTGAAAAATACTCTCATGTATTAAATTTTAATACGGTTTAATAAATACTTGCTGCCCATTTAATTAGTATTAATCAAGATTAATTAGTATTCCTCAAGATTAAATCAGATTCGTTTTCTGTCGTAGTCAAACTGTACTAAAAACACGTTTAAGTTGTCAATCGTTGTTATTGCTTTTCAATAAGAATTATAAGAAGTGATTACTTATAGGACATAAAAATATTTTTCAGCTTTATTTACTTTTAATCGGCTTTATTAATTTTTCTATCTTAAAAATGCAACAGCAAAACACAACCATATAATTTTTTTATAACATTGGTAATAAAAATACTGCTTCCATATTACATTTACGACAATCAAATAAAATAATAAGGTATCCATTTTTGTATCCAGAACACAACTACTACTGTGTCCAAAAAAAGTAAGACTAATTTTCAATTAAAAATTTCCGGAGTTTATGGAATTTCAACTTTTTTTCTTTTTTTAGGTTGCTGGCACTGTCCTTGATATCTAGGTGAAATTTGACGTCGAAATATTCATTAGTGTTTGAGTTACGCTTGGCTTTGTGAGGCGCTAAAACAGATTCCGGCGATTTTTGAAATGTCTGAATTATTTGAGAAAAGAACTTGTATTAAATTTTATTTGCGGAAACGTATAGAATGTTGCAGAAGGCATTCGGTGAGCATTCTTACACCGGAAAGAAATGTTTAGAAGTGGTAAAAACAATTTAAAGATTGTACAGAACGTGTTCAAGACGAAGAGACCTCTGGTCGACCATCAACCTCAACCGATGAACTCACGTCCAAAAAAATTAAAGATTTGGTGCTTGCAAACTGTCGATTTACAATTAGAGACCTTGCTGCTGATGTTGGAATCTCAAAAGGATCGGCCAATTATATTTTGAAAACACTGAATGCGCCAGCTCACACTGTATTGATTCTTCTTGACTTTTTCGCCAAAAATGAAACCCATATCGTTCCACAACCACCGTATTCACCTGATTTAGCACCTTCTGGCTATTCCCTAAACTAAAAAGACCACTCCGGGGACACCATTTTGAGTCGAAGAGATTCAACGTGTATCAGCACGCACTTTGAAGGCATTCCTGCCGATGACTTTTCGGCATGTATTGAGGATTGGAAAAAACGTTATCATAAGTGCATTGTGTCCAGAGGGAATTACTTTGAGGACGATGAAATAAATTTGGAAGAATAAATAAAGCGATTTTGGAAAAAAAAAATAATTGGTCTTACTTTTGGACCACCATAGTATATAATTTTGTAATAGTATTGGTAATAAAAATGATGTTCAATTATTACATTTACAACAAAGAAATAAAATAATAAGGTATCCATATTTGTATGTAGAACACAACTATATCATTTTTTGATAATATTGGTAATAAAATTGCTGCTTCATTATTACATTTACGACCAAATAAAATAATAAGATATCCATTTTTCCGGCACAAAAAAATTAAAAAATGAGTAAATAAACAATAAAAATTAAAGAAAAAAATTATTTCTAAAAAAATTGAAAAAAAATTTTCATCTAAAATTTGATAAAAATTTTAGTGAAAAATTTGTTTCCTGCAACAAATTTTCGGATTATATCGAAAAAATTACTAAAGATTACATGGTTAAAATAATGATAAGACATTTAACTCATAAAAATTCAATTGCAGGATTTAAAATAATAAAGGCTTTAGGATTAAACTGTATAATGCGCCGTTTATATTCATAAATCAATCTCAATTGATAATCAAAGTGGAGAATTTATTATTTTCATCGATATTGAAAAAGATAAAAAAAAATAGTAAAAACTTAAATAAATTTGAGTAGTTTTTAAGTAAGTCTACATACTCACGTGCTTTGAAAGAAAAATCTTTTTTTAATGTGTTCATTTGGAAAATTCAAATTCATTTGTTGCACATAAATAAAATCTTCAAACAAAGGACACATCATGGAAAACGTTCCATCCCTATCCTTTTATCTTTTTAGATATTAAATGTCCCATACAGCATACACGATCAATTTAACAGATTGAGGCAATTGATATATTTTGGGATTACGTTCAGTGGCAATTGATTCGCATTTACCTGTTATACTGAAGAAAACTTGATAAATCTTATTAGTCATTCTATCTGCTGTTGTTAGACATTATTATGTGCTGTCATAATCGTCATCGAATCTCTTCGTTTAAAAAAAACCAATGAATTTAAATTATGTTTCATCGCAGTCTTAAGTAAGCAACATTAAACGCTTTACTTGGACAAAAATGTTGAGAAAATCATGCAAAATTGAAGTTATCAAGAGGAAACTATTCAATATATTACGCAGCTCGACTTAAGGTCCAGTGATAACGTAGACAGCCAGCATGCAGGTTGTCGTTCTATGGCCATTTTTTTGCACACTTTAGGCTAATTACACAGTGACCTACAGTTTAATGTGGATTCCGGACGTCCATGCCATCGACATGATTCGAACTTGATGCCTGTGGTGTTAAAGGCCAGAGAGCTAGCCAATTTGGCCATCATGCCGCAACTATACAGATGAGAAACTATTTACATATTTGAGAACGAAATCAATTTGCTAATAGTTTAGTTTGTCGTCCTACTGTCATGTTTTTGAACACTTTAGGCTAATTAGACCGGGACCTACAGTTTAAGGTGGATCCCTAACCATCCACAAATATCTAAGCCCCCGACAGTATTCGAACCTAAAGCCCGTGGTATCAAACGCTAGAGCGCTAGCTAATTGACCACCAGGCTGCTGTTGGCAGGATTGCTATGCTCACGGTGTCCATTGCAGTTATTACTTTCAGATACGAGGAAACTTGATGGCGATTGTGACAGTGAGTGCATCTTCCATCGATAATCAAGCTGCTTGGTGGGTGATTTCTGGTTTTATCCAGGTTGTTCCAGGTTTTGTTTCTTTATAATGTTTGCTAACTAGCCAATGATTAACGGATTTTAAAGACTTTCACCCCTTTTGTCTCTTTAAAGAAGTTGACATGACATCTTCCTGCAGACATCAGAAGAACGAGTTTATGCTTCATCAAGAGAAAATAAAAAATAGACAAAATTATATTAAATTAAAAAATACTCTCGTGTAATACAATTCTAATACGGTTTAATAATTGCTTTCTGTCCATTTAATTAGTATTAATCAAGATTCATCAAGATTAAATCAGATTCGTCTTTCTGTCCTAGTCAGACTGTACTTGAAATACTTTTAATTCGTCAATCTTTATTTAGTGCTTTCAATAAAATTATAAGAAGTGATTAGTTATCCGAAATAAAAAATTTTTTCCATCTTCATTTATTTTTAATCAGCTTTATATATTTTTCTATCTTAAAAATGCAACAGCAGAGCACAACTATACCATTTTTAGATAATGTGGGTAATAAAATACTGTTATATTATTACATTTAAACCAAAAACAACCAAACAACAAACCAAAAAAAAAGGGATCCCTTTTTACCAGTACTACTAAGGTGAAAAATTTTATTTCCTGCAAACAATTTTAAGATTATATCGAAAAAATTACTATAGATTACATGTTTAAAATAATGATAAAACATTCAACTCACAAAAATTCAATCACAGGATTTAAAATAATAAAGGCTTTAAGATTAAACTGTATAATGCGCCGTTTATATTCATAAATCAATCGCAATTGATAATCAATGTGAAGAATTTAATATTCTCGTCGATATTGAAATTTTTTAAAAAAAAAGTAAAAATTTAAATAAATTTGGGTAAATTTAAGTCTACACACTCACGTGCTTTGAAATAAAAATCTTTTTTAATGTGTCCATTTAAAAAATTCAAATTCATTTGTTGTACATAAATAAAAACTTCGATAAAAGGATACATCATGAAAAACGTTCCATCCTTGTCCTTTTATCTTATTAGATATTAAATGTTCCATATAGCATACACGATCGATTTAACAGATTGGGGCAATCATATATTTTGGGATTACGTTCAGTAGTAATTGATTCGCATTTGCCTGTCGTATGGAAGAAAACTTGGTAAATCTTATTAGTCATTCTATCTGCTGTTGTTAGATATTATTACGTCGTTCATTGAATTTCCTCGTTTCTAAAATCAGTGAGTTTAAAGCACGTTTGCGTTGCGACCTTAAGTAAGTAATAAGTATATTAAAGTCTTTATTTAGACAAAAAATTTTAAGAAAATCATTCAAAACTGGAATTATGAAGAGAAAAAGAGGAAACTATTCAATATGTTACTCTATTCGACTTGTGGCCCACTGATAACGTAGATTGCCAGCATGCAGATTTGGTGTGTCGCTCTACATTAATTTTTTTTTTTGCACATTTTAGACTAATTAGACCGGGACCTATAATTTAACGTGGATGCCGAACCTTACTAACACAAATACATAACATTTCCAGGATTCGAACCTAAAGCCTGTGATACCAAGGTCAGAGCGCTGGCTAATTGGCCATCAGACCACTGCTAGCTGGTTCGCAGAGTCTATTGCACTTATTGTTTTCAGATATGATGAAATTTGATGGCGATTGTGACAGTAAGAGAGGGAGATTTCCAGTTTTCCGGTGGGAGATTTCCAGTTTTATCACATACAAAACGCAAATGCAGGGCAGTATCACTAAAAGTCCTCCTTAAAGGCACTGCCCTTCCCTTCATCACATGTTGGTGGGCTATTCGGGGCATACATAAAGGAATTATGAGGCCGACCGATGTTCAAGGAAAGGAAAAAAAGCATGTTACGCAATCTCTAAACAATGCAATCTCGACTGAACTAAATTCTAAACATTTTGAGTATTTGTTCCAAATTGTAATGGTGACAAAGTGGCTGTTAAACAAGAGACCACACGCAGTGCATTCTGGGTACTGTTAAATTTGCTGCATATCTGCGATTATATCGGCAGATTGTACTTTTACATGAAGTACCCAATTATATGGAGAAGAACATTAACATGCCTTTTTCAATAATTTCATTGATAACTCTTTAAATATGACGCATTTAATTTGCCATATTAATTAAATTGTTTTTAGTTTGGGATTTGGTACTATTAATTTAACGATTACTTTCTCTTTAATTGTAATTGTAATTCTAATTTATGTGTACAACTTCTGCTGTTTTTAATTAAAATATGAAGTTCTTAAATATTCATAAAAGATAACTGTGATCTTATTTTTTAATAAATCTACATGCTAAGATATCATTGGTCAGTATCAAGTATACACTAATTTCCAAACCATAATTATATGGAATTCTTTAGATAACTTTATTATTTATAGTACAAACCACAATATAAAACTATGAACTCAACCTAATTTCTAAATATACTACTGTGTCCAAAAAGTAAGACCAATTTACAATTTTAAATTCCGCGGCTCATGGAATTTCAATTTTTTTCTTCTTTTTTTAGGTTGTTTGCACTGTGCTTGACATCTGTGTGAAATTTGACGTCAAAATATTCATTAGTGTTTTAGTTACGCTTGGCTTTGTGAGACGCTAAAACTGATTCCGGCTATTTTTGAATTAATTGAGCAAAAAACTTGCGTTAAATTTTGTTTGCGGAAGCGCATAGAATGTTGCAGAAGGCATTCGGTGAGCATTCCTATATCGGAAATAAATGTTTACAAGTGGTATAAACAGTTCAAGAAGGAAGGATGGTCGACCAGAGGGCTCTTCGTCTTCAACGCGAAGACGAAGAGCCCTCTGGTCGACCATCAATCTCAACCAACGAAGCTCACATCCAAGATATTAAATATTTGGTCCTTGTAAACCGTCGATTTACAATTAGAGACCTTGATGATGATGTTGTAAGTTCAAAAGGATCGGTCGATTCCATTTTGGGCCTCAAACACGTCAAATCTTGTCTGGTACCGAAAATACTGTATGTGCCAGCTCACACTGCATTGATTCTTCGTGACTTTAAAAAAAAAAATGAAACCCATATCGTTCCACAACCACCGTATTCTCACTGTGCGACTTCTGTGGCTATTCCCTAAACGCAAAAGACCACACCGGGAGACCGTTTTGAGTCGATTGAAGAGATTCAAATTGAATCGCCGCTCTCTTTGAAGGCCATCCCTGCCGATGACTTTTTAGCCTGCATTGAGGATTGGAAAAAAAGTTGGCTTAAGTGCACTGTGTCCGGGGATTACTTTGAAGGCTATGAAATAAATTTGGAAAAATAAATAAAGAGTTTTTGAAAAAAAATAATAATTGGTCTTACTTTTTTGGGCATCGTAGTATACACTAATTTTCAAACCATAATTATGTGGAATCCTTTAGATAACATTATTATTTTAAGGTACAGATTACAATACAAGACACTGAACTCAACCCAATTTCTAAATATAAAGACTATGTGATCATCTGTCATACTTTCCGGACATTTTGTTCCGTCAGCACCCTTCATCGTAAGGAAGAAGGGGGTCCATCTGAGCAGACGAGAATTAAAAAGGGGAAGGCAGCTGCGTAATCCAGATGTTTATGGCTTCTTGAAACAGCGCGTGCACAGAGACTACTCAATGAGGAGGCCGGGTCGTGGCCGGAATGGATGATGGCTCGACCGAGATGAACTCGCAGGATTAACAGAGAGCCATTTGGTTAATTACGGAATGGCCGCTGTGGCTGCTTAATTAATTTGGTCTTGTTTAGGTAGACTGAGGTGGTTTGTTTTTGTTGAGACATGATCGAGTGGTTAGGCTTGAAATGTCGTGTGGTTTTGGTGCACATATCCCGAGGAGGTAAACATCGTGCGATAAAGCAACAAATGGTGATTAGCAGTTAATCGTGCCATGCTAATTTATTTTCACGTTAGCAAATACCCTTTTAAAATAAATGGACTATCAGAGTTTTACCAATACGTATTTAAAGACTAATGATATAAATCATTAATCTGTTTTATGATGAGCATTAAAATTATAATACAAATGATGACTTGGAAGTAAGGAAGAGAGGTTGTAATTAAAAAGGGTGTCTCCAAATCCTAGATCTTTATCGGATATATTAAAAATCTTGATGAATAGGATCTGATAAGGAAATTATACACATTTTGTAAAAGGTTATTCATATTGTGTTAGACATCGAATACAAATCACAATAAATTAACAACAAATCACAATTTTCATTAACTACAATTTAAAATGACTTTTTCAAAACATACATAATATTTTGAAAAATCACTTTAAATTGTAGTTAATGCAAATTCATATTTGTTATTCAGAATGTACGTTGTCTGCTATTGTAAAAGCATTTAACTAAGTAAAAAAACTTGTATTGTAGTTCGGATTATGTCTTAACTAAAGGGCATTTTTTTACTTTATTTTTAATTTTGATGCAGACTGTTTTCATTGTGGTTTATCGTTTATTGTTTTAATGTAAATTGTGATTTGCTATTCAGAATGTACGTTGAGCGTTATTGTAACAGGATTTAACTAAGTAAAAAAAACTTGTATTGTAGTTCGGATTATATCTTAACTAAAGGGCATTTTTTTTACTTTATTTTTAATTTTGATGCAGACTGTTTTCATTGTGGTTTATCGTTTATTGTTTTAATGGAAATTGTGATTTGCTATTCAGAATGTACGTTGAGCGTTATTGTAACAGGATTTAACTAAGTAAAAAACTTGTATTGCGGTTAGGATTACATCTTAACTAAAAGACATTCTTTACTTTATTTTTAACTTTGGTACAGGTTAATTTCATTGTGGTTTATCGTTTATTTTTATTGTGATATATTATTTATTTTGATTAATCGTTTTAATGGAAATTATGATTTGTTATTCAGAACATACGTTGAATGCTATCGTAATAGGATTTAACTAAGTAAAAAAACTTGTATTGCGGTTAAGATTTGATCTTAACCAAACGACATTCTTTTACTTTATTTTTAACTTTGGTACATGCTAATTTCAGGCTAAATTCATTGTGGTTTATCGTTTTAATAGAAATTGTGATTTGTTATTCAGAATGTACGTTGAATGTTATTGCAATAGGATTTAACTAAGTAAAAAACTTGTATTGCAATTACGATTTTTATCTTAACTAAATGGCATTCTTTATTTTATTTTACTTTGGTATAATTTTCATTGCGGTCTTCGATATAACAGTTTTGACATTTTTTTCAAATTAGACAAGTCTTTCTTTATGATACAAAACATACTTTATTTGAGGATGACTAAATAATTTTGGTGTTTTTTCCTTAATGAAAATTTAACATTCTGAATGAATGACGCTTTACCCTCTTAACAATAATAAATAATCAAACAATAAATGGGATTTTTAACTTTTAAGGGCAAATACGATCACAACAGCAAATGTGGAATCACAAACTCAATCAGGAGATGATTTGAACCTATAACTTTTAATGACAAGATAATGGAAGGTTTTATTGCCAATTGGGAGGAGACTCTAAATTGAAAGTAAAACTTGAAGCATATGTTTTGGGATTCGCCTACCCCCTAATTACGAAACGGAGGATTTAATCCTTTTTTTTTTTTATGAGGCCTACCTCCTTCCAAGAAGGCAGCACGCCTTCAACTGCACACATCCTCAAGTGCTTTTAAAGGGGTAAAAATGGATAGGAAGAAAGTTTTTAGAGCCCAGCCTACCCACCATCAGTCTTTAAAAGTGTTTTAGTGGTTGTAATTGGCCTGAAATCGCGTGTCTTCAAGTGCAAAGGTTTGATGTTCGAGACGACCGACAACAGACGTCATCCAAGTATTAGTTGACAAAAAGTAATAGTAGGATTATACAATGTTTTTATTATCTAAATCAGGAATGTTCTACCTTTTTGGCTTTTTTGGATCGCATTTGAAGGGAAAAAAACTGTCTCGCCTTTCAAGAAAAAAAGTTGTCTCCACATAGAATATTAAATCTAACAATAGTTATTTAGCAAAAAAGAATTAGTAAATAATGTATGCTTGATGATGCATATATTAATAAATAAGCAAAAATATTACGGCTTAATAATCCTTTATTTTTTCCCCGTTCAAAGCTGGTTAAGAACAGTTGTGACATTATATTTGTAATTAGGGCTAATACGAAGAAATCAGTTAAACCACACGTTAAAGTATACATTTTCTAATATTCAAAGGAATAATTCTCATACTACTGTGCCAAAAAGTAAGACAAATTATTTTTTTCAAAAATTCTTTATTTATTTTCCAAATTTATATCATCGCTTCAAAGTAATCCCCTCCGAATACAACACTTATGCCATCTTTTTCCAATACTTAATGCATGCTAAAAAGTCATCGGCAGGGATGTCCTTCAAAGCTCGCGGCGATTCACGTTGAATCTCTTCAATCGACTCAAAACGGTGTCCCCGGAGTTGTCTTTTGAGTTTAGGGAACAGGAAGACGCACCGTGTGAATACCGTCGTTGTGGAACGATATGGGCTTCATTTTTGGCGAAAAAGTCACGAAGAATCAATGCAGTGTGAACTAGTGCATTCAGTGTTTTCGGTACCAATCAAGATTTGACGCGTTTGAGGTTCAAAACATCTTTTAAAATGAAATTGACCGATCATTTTGAAATTCCAACGTCATCAATTCTCAAATTGTAAATCGACGGTTTGCAAGCACGAAATCTTTAATTTTTTGGAAGTCAGCTTCATTTGGTTTCTTTGAGGTTGATGGTCGACCTATACGGCTCTTCGTCTTCAACGCATTATCTGCCTTCTTTGAACCGTCTAATGAATATTTTACATCACTTCTAAACATTTCTTTCCGATATAGGAATGCTCACCGAATGCCTTCTGCAACATTCTAATAATTTGTTCCCGCAAAAACAAAATTGAATGCAAATTCTTTGCTCAAGGTTTCAATTCAGACACTTTAAAAATTACTGCAGAATGTTGGGCGTAAGTCTGACACCCTTAAAAAGAAACATCTCCCTGTCTTGAAAATCTACCACAAGGCATTGGCTAACATGAAAAATACAGAACTACACAACGCATTACCGGAATCAGTTTTAGCGTCTCACAAAGCCAAGCGTAACTCAAACACTAATGAATATTGTGACGTCACATTTCACACAGATGTCAAGGACAGTGCCAGCAACCTAAAAAAAAGAAAAAAATTAAAATTGGTCTTACTTTTTGGACACAGTAGTATATCAATTTAGTGTTCAAATAAAAAAAAAAGGAACTGGAATGAATTTTCTAAGACAGGAAGGACCAATCAAGTTTCCTAAGAGGCAATACATTTTTTCATTTCTAATTTTAATAGTATATAGAATAAAATAAGCTTCATTGTGGATGAATAAGTCCAGTTCTTCAATTGATTAATTGAATTTAATTAATGTATTTTATGAACGAGTTTAAAAAAAAATTTGAACAAGATGGATGAATAAATATACATATTGAGAGTGTGAACTAATGGTAGGAATTGAAGAAGAATAAAAAACTTCTCCTGTCTCGATATCTGCCAGTAGGCAGTCGGCCTGAAGTCCCACCATCGGGCTATTGCGCCACTGATGATGATGATGATAAGGTTATCTACTGGGTGGCCTGTTTTTAAGAATTTGTTTTGGAGTTAAAAATCAGATACTACTTACCAATCATGTAATAATAATCTATAATTTTGAAATTCATACTAAATAAACTAATGTATATTTCTAATTTAATAGATATTCATTTTTATATTTGAACACCATTTAGCTGTAGCGACTTCCCAATTTTGGAATTATATATAGTTATTCTAAGGATTCTTATGCAAACAAAAATGATGCACTGAATATAAAATTATTAGTCGTATTATATATCATTATCTTTGTCCGGTATTTTAATTCTTTTCCATGATAAATTCTAATCTTACATGCCATTTCTGCTGCACGAGAATTTTTGTTCTTTTTTTTTTATATCTAAAATTGCTTGCTATAATTTGATGCAGGAATAAAATAAAAGAAAAAAATAATACATTATGCACCTGAATTCTCTAGAGAATCTTTTAAAAAAGATTTCAGAACCATAGTAGCATACATCGTCACGCGATTTCATGATTAAGAAGTGATTAATGTTTTCTATTTGATGACTGTGCAGAATTTATTAAAATACTGCGTTAAATGCCCCTAAAAAAATGCACCTTCTTAAAAATGTATCTGTATGTCTCCTTTTTGTATTGGATGTTCTAGTAGGAGCTTTTTGATAATCCTGCTTTGCTGAAAGCTGCACTATAATTTGGTGGTGATGTGTATAAGCACGGAATATACAAGAAGAAGATTTATGAATAACGTTTCATAAATATAGACTGTGTTATAAATGCTCTTGAAAAAAATTCATAGGTTAATTATGTCTCAGAACTTTAAAATGAAACTTTATTTTTTATTCCTAATGAAAAATCCTAAATTAAATATTTTTATACACATAATCAAACACATTTTTTTTCTAATCGAGGAACTCTAACGACGGAAATTTCTAACCGTTTTCTTATTTTATAACTGAAAATTAATTTTAACATACTAAGAAATTTAATAATTTATTTATATATTATTTATCTTTGTCGGATTTATTGGTTTTTTCAACGGTAGCCCTTTTTTATAAATTATAAATTCCATCAAATTGATTATAAATATTATTCCTTTTACCACTATGTTATGATACAAAAAGTATATATGTTGCCTCATACCTGGCTTGTAATAGAAAAAACGGTAAGACAAACAAATCAAGAGCACACGTGATCGCACACGTGACCATATGTTCTACGATGGCATTAAAAATAGCATTCTGCAAACAAACAACAGTGCAGACAATTTAAAATGGAATAATCTAGAATATTTTTATTACATATAGAAATTTAAAAAGTGATAGATAAATTTTACCGGGTGAAGTGCTATAGAAAATTTCAAAGTAAGTATGTTTTAATGGCAAAGAGACAAGTTTGGGGTATTTGGTTTGGTTTGTCGCTCTACGGTAATTTTTTTTTTTTTTTTGCACATTTTAGGCTAATTAGACCAAGACCTACAGTTTAACACGGATTCCCAGCCACCAACAAACATACATGCCACCGCCAGGATTCTAACCTGAAGCTTGTGGTACTAAAGGTCAGAGCACTAGCCAATTGTCCACCAGGCCGCTAAATTAAAAGCTGCACCGAACAGAACAGTTGGTAACAAAGGCTACAATTAAGGTAACAAGCAAACAGGAGAAAAGTTTATAAGGCTACTTTGTGTGGCACCAATAAGAAATTACTAGTATCAGTTATATCTATGTGGAATATTAAAAAATAAAAGATTTTCAAAGTCCATTCCATTCACAGCAATATATGCCTTCCTACTTGGTACTTAAACAACCTAGTAAATACATTTAAAAACAAATTTAAGAAAACTTTGATTATTAACTAACTGTATTATTATCAGTTATAGTATTAAAAAATAGTCAAAGTCATTTCATCTAACAATATATGCCTCCCTACTTGGTCAACATTTAAAAAACAAATTTTAACAAATAGTCCCCCTATTCATAATTTAAACGTATCTCCTTAAATTTTCTTTAAGAACTTTTGGATTATTATAATTATTATTATTAACTTCTGGACAATTATCAGTTATATCTATATGACATATTCTCAAAGTCCTTTCCTTCCACAAATTGGCTCCCTACTTAGTCATCATTTAAAAACAAATTTGGACATCCTGGTAAATAGTCGTCTAACTAACTACCTTTAAATGACTACCATGATTTTTAACCACTGTTAAATAGCATTTCATAGCTATTCCCAGTAACCCATACTGCAATTTTGGATGAAACTCCAATGGCAAAGGGGATAAAACAGCTGCCAGAAAATGCATTTAAACTATCATCAATAGTAAATATATGATTAATAACAAAAAAATATATAAATAAAGGGAAAAAACTGATCGTTTTCCTGTTATTCCTGGATGTGACAACATTTGTCACTTCCCTCCTGTGTCAAGAGGGTGGAGGATGATCTGTGGTCAAGAGTTCACAGGTCGAGCGAATCCGTCGTTCTTCACTCGTCGCCCCCACCTAATTTCCTTACAATGGGGCTTCTTCGATAGCTGAACGATGCTTGATGTATGTCCTCCCGCTTCTGCCACATCAAGGAGCCAGGTCTGCTCCCAAACTGATAATACTTTGTTTTCCAATACATTTACGCTTCCATGAGCCCATGAATTAGCTAAATTTGGAACCACTTTGGCATGGCAATTCCCCTTCAATGGATTTATACTGTGCTTGTGGAACCTCAAATCTAGACTATCAATTCCAGAGAAAGCTTCTTTGGGTTTTACAGAATTCACCAGTATTTTAAATCTTAAAGAATAACTTTATAGACTTAAAAAGCTGGATCTTACATATTCATACCCATTATAAATTTAAAAATTATGATTTTGAACTAAACATCTTATCAGTTTAGTAACTAATTCTCAAACCATCCGGACCTTTTAAGCTTGTATTATTATCATATTATAATCAATTTTACTTTTAAACGATTTATAAAAAATAAATATAATTTATCTCATCTAAATATGCTTCATTCGTCTGATTGTAATAAATGATGCAAGATCATATATTTTAATAGGTTTGGTTTGATTTGTCGCTCTGCTGTCATTTTGCGCACATTTTAGACTAATTAGACCTGTACCTACAGTTTAAACATGGATTGCGAACCACTAACAAATATCCATGCCCCCCTAAAATTGGAACCAAATGGTACCAAAGGCCATAGCGATAGTCATTTGGCCATCAGGCTGCCATATATTTTCATAGTGCTAAAGCCAAATCTTTAAATATATATTTTAATACAGCAATACTGTTTGGTTCTTTTATTGTGTAAAGGTCCACATTGTGAAAAAAAAAATTATTTCATTGAATTACATCAAAAAAGATCAGTATGCACTATAATATAATGTTCAATAGTTAAACTACATAGAATAATGAAGAAGAAGTTAGTAATGTTATTCCAAGAAAGTCAGCTAAGTTCATTGGCCCCAGAAATGTCATAATTATCGAAAAGTTGTAAAACAACTAGATTTCTATTAATTAAACTCTTAACTATAATTCTAATTCAATTACCAACTTGAGATAATCTATATAATGTATTTTATTTCATTGGCTTTTATGACGTTATTTAGAATTACTTCAAAAAACATAAAATCATATTCGGAAAATAAAAAATGACTTAATTAATTGTAGGATATATATTTTCTTAATGAATAAATTTTTTGTCGTCAGATATAAGATAAAATTCTTTTTTTAACTGTTTTAAAACTTGATGGATATAAAAAGTTATCTTTAATGGATCTATTGTTCTTCTAATTAAAAGGATTTATTGGCAATAAAACTCAAACCACGCAAACAACCTATTTAAAAAGCCTAATTTATCAAAAGTTGAACAATTAAATTTGTCAAGTTTATAAGAATAAATCTTTGAACTTCTATTGTACTACATTTAAGTAAAATTTATATTCAGCTTAGTAAATTAACGATCATTAATTAAAAACTTGTATTGTTATGTTATTAAAGCATTAAATACGTGTCTTATCACTTACAATGTAATAAAAAAAAAATAAACATAAATAAATAAAAATATAATTTTAAAGAATGCATAAATGAGTAGTTTAATTAATTTTTTTTAGAAGATTATTTATAAACACAGCATTATTCGGGTATTATTTTAGAAACAGACTGTTATTTCATGAATAATATAACACTAAAAATATGTATTTATTGTTGTGGTGTTGTGGGTTGTGCTGCTGGAATGAAACTGGGTGTGGTTGGTTGAGACTTGAGACATAGGTTTGAGAACTCACAGATTTATTGACACATGCACAAACACCACACATAAACAATTAGATACAGACAATATTTAACACATTTAAAGATACTTAATTATACATTCGTTTAAGAATTCCACTTCTAAGCCGAAAATAAAGATACTCAGGTACGCTGGATGCGCGAAATATCCTTCCTCTCCAGGTGAGAGTCTGTAGGACAACTTATAAGCAGGGTTGCGTGATATTTCCTCTCGGGATTTGAGATTACTAACTAAACGTTTCTTCAAAGAAGCGCATGATTGTGCTGTACTAAACTTTTCTCAGCTGCAGCGTCGGTTGCGCTGTACTTTCTCTCGGGTGAGAGTCTCGAGGCCTACTGACCAATTCTCCTAGACTCCTCAGGGGCGCTCTTGCAGTGCGTAACAGGAAATACGATTACATTGTTATAATATTCATAAATTAGATATATAATGTTCTTTAAAACAATTTAAATTCTGTTTAAAACGTTATTTCATTGCAAGAAAAATATCTTAGATACTAATTCAAATATGCGAGCTATACAAATATAAACGCAATACAAAAGTATATAAATATAAGTTATACAAAAAATATACAAACGATTATCTTTTAATTTTCGATTTAAAGACTTTTCTAAAATTGTTATAAGAAAAGGTAAAGGGAACTAGGGATAATCAGAAGTTTATTTAAAAGTGCTAAAATGCAGTAATGAGGTACGGTGGCAGAGTGACTAGCTCTCTACTAGTGCTCGGTGTAACGGGTTTCGAGTTTGAGTCCCGGTGGTAGGAATCTTGTAATGGTTAGACTTTAAAACATAGGTCCCAATCTTATGTAACTGTAGCCATGAGAATAGGGCTGACAAACCTACCCCATAAAAAGAAAACATCACCCGTCTCGAAATCTACCAGTAGGCAGACGACCTTGGCCCACCATGGGGCTGTTAGGCCAATGAAGAAAATGTATTAATGATTGAAGAATGTTTTCTTACAATCACCTCGGAAATAGACATATTAAAAACAATAAATATATTTTTATGCCCTTTAAACGATTTAAAAATCTAAAAAATAATAATAACACAAAATAGGAAATGTATTTTTTTTTTTTTAATTTCACAATTCGGGTTTCGTAACAAGACTGTTTGTTGTAATGTCTGAAAAACATTACAAGTTCAGTAGCATTTCAAACAAATCTTTCTCAGTTCTCGTGAGAAGCCCACAACTCTTACCGCTACATTTTTCCTCGTTTTGCTCTTTATTTAACATCGACTTCTGAACTCCACTAACACACCCAAGGACCCCCTGCAGCTGAATGCCTCCTCCAAGCTGCACGCCCCACGCCACGCAGCCTCAGTTGAGCCCCATGCGGCGCGAAACGGTATTCGAGCGAAAGTGTTAAGCCCCTGCTGCTAGATGGTCGCTTCATTTATGCTAATGGGCCACTTTTGCATTTAACCCTACGAGAGGTTTGATAAGTATGGTGCTTAGGATGTAGGCGATTTTCAAATCCGAAATGCATAGATAATATTCTGAAATTCTAACTTTTGGAAACTCAACCATTGGAGCTTCTATCCAACCTTTTTTATTTAAAAATACTTAAAACCATTTTTATATAGAATAATATAATTAAAAATGGTTAATGTGGAATTTTTTTTACATTAGCTCTTGAAATATCTTTGAGGTCTTGAGAGATCATAATTTTGAGAGGTCGTTTTTTATCTCTTGAGCACGACTCATAATCTAGTAGCAATGCTTGCTTCTAGAGTGCAGAAGGTCCGAGGTTCGATTCTGTTGGTGGCATTATTGTAGTCACTGCTTTCAGAAATGTGGTGACTAGATAGCTGTTGTGGCAGTATGTGTAAAAATGTCTCTCATCGATAGTCAAGCTATCTAGTAGGAGTTTCCCCGATTTTCTCCCATACAACACAAATGTGAGGCAGCTATCTTTAAAAGTCTTTCCAAAAATACTGTCCCCCTTTTGTCACTGGTTGTTCGGGAAATATCTAAGCAGTACATGAAGCATCATCAAAGCTATCTAGTAGGAGTTTCCCCCGATTTTCTCCCATACAACACAAATGTGAGGCAGCTATCTTTAAAAGTCTTTCCAAAAAATACTGTCCCCCCTTTTGTCACTGGTTGTTCGGGAAATATCTGAGCAGTACATGAAGCATCACCAAAGGCATTATCAAACTGCCTAGAGGGAGTTTCCCATTTTCTCCCATCCAATTGGCAAATTCTGGGCAGCTGTTCTTTAAAAGTGTTCCCAAGACACTTCCCTCCCTTCGTCACCCGTTACTGGCTGATAGGGAAATACGTAAAAGTGGTACTTGAGAACCATCAGTGTTTACAAAGGCATTAGCAATAGTCAAACTTTCTAATAGTAGTTTTCAGATTTTCTCCCATGGAACACGCAAATGCGTTGCAGTTACCTCTAAAAATGTTCCCAGAAGACACTTCCTCCATTCGTCACCTGCCCGTTAGGTGGGCTAATAGGGAGATTCGGAGATAAAAGTGGTACATGAGGCCCATCAGTGAATCACACAACGACATTAACGATAGTCAAATTGCCTAATAGTAGTTTTATATTTTATCCCATCCAACTGGCAAATTCTTGCAGTGTTCTAAAAGTGTTCACAGAAGACACTTCCCCTCCCTTCGTCACCCTGTTAGTGGGCTGATTGGGGAGATACGTAATAAAAGTGGTACTTGAGACCCATCAGTGTCACACAACGACATTAGCAATAGTCAAATTGTCTAATAGGGAGTTTTCAGATTTTCTCCCATGGAACACGCAAATGCGTTGCAGTTACCTCTAAAAATCCTCCCAGAAGACACTGTCCGCCCTTCGTCACCTGCCCTAGTAGGTGACGAAGGCAATGTCTTTGTTGGTGGCTGTTCCGGAGATACATAGGAGATACATAAGTGGTACATGAGGCCCATCGGAATCACACAAAAACATAACGATAGTCAAATTGCCTAGAGGGAGTTTTCAGATTTTCTCATATATAACATGCAAATGTGGGGCAGTTATCCCTAAACATATGAGGCCTACATAAGGCTCATCAATGTTCACACAAAGACATTAGCGAGCATAAATCTCTAAAAACTTGGATCAAATAAGGAAGAATGGTTTATTGAGCTTCGGAACTAGTGGAGCTTAGGTTGAAATTCTCTGAACTAAGTAAAAATTCTATAAGTTCCTAATTTGCCCTGAGTATGAACATGATGATTCATTCTGCCAGAAAGTGTAAAAATGATAAATGATTAGTTTAAAAAACTAAAACAGGATTAGTTTTGTTCGCTCCTAATTGAGTTGTTATGTCGTGGGTGTAGTGTAGGAGGTTCCAAATAAATTTCCCAAATTCTTCAGCTGAACCTGCAACATTTCTGATTTTTCCTGTGGCAAATGATCTTGGATCAAGAACCAAAAATTTAAAAATGACGACTTTTTTCATGTAATTCGAGCTTTTTATTACTTGATAGGTAAATTTATTTCTCGCGTTCGATTTTTTTAATTTTCTATAAAAATTGGAGTTATAATAATGTACATTTTAAAATATTATTATATCTTTCTCCATCATTAGAATATATATTATTTTAAAATGGTTATTTTTCAATTCATTTTCGCCTCCATTGTGAATAAATACATAATAAATGAAATTTCTTTAACTTAGGAAAAAAGTTTTTTTTATAGAGATATTTTGATTCTTTCCACATTATAATATTACTAAATATCTAGTACAATATTAAAATAGAATATCAATAGAAGTTGGGAAGTTTAAATTTTTGTCTCCAATTTGAATTTTAAATAAACAAAATTTTACTCGCTATTAATGGGGTAATATAACATTTTAAATTTTATGGAAGATGTTATTGATTTCATAACTGTTTACAGCAAATATTATAAGTAAATAAATAAATACAACCTGGACTTTATTTTTAATTAATTAAGAAAATATGCCCCCTAACTTTTTCTGAGTCTTTTATTAATCAAAGGCACGAGATGATCTTTAAAAACTTTAACTTTGTTTACTTGTGTATATATGATAATTACTTAAATTTGAATTAAAATAACAGGTTGTTAATCATTTAAAAAATAATAAATTTTTTGTTTTTATCGTGATTTGAAGATTCTACTCAATGAATATAGAAGGTATGAAAAGTCTATAAAGGAAAGAGAAAGCAAGATTTTTGCATGAATTAAATGATCAAAAAATGGATTGAAAACTTATAATTCTCAAATAGAAATATAGGATAAACCGTGTTTGCTAGTAAAGTGATTCTGGAGCCAATCCAAAATAATTAAGAAGCTTTGATTATAATCATAAAATGTTAAGTCTTCTTTTAAACAGAAATTGCATAAAAAAAATAGTATGTTATGTTTTTATTTCGTGATATAATATGCATTTTAATGTTTGTGATCTCGACAAATAATGTTTTTTTGACATTGACAGTTAAACCAGCTGATATCAAATCAAGTTGCACCGTGGTGAATCTTCTACACTGAGGTACCTTTTTGCCACTGAAATGTGAAGCGAACCAGATTTGGCATATCAAGTAGCATAAGACTCCTCTATTGGAGTCCAATGGTAAGATTTTTCTAGTTTACGGATTTATCGTACCCCTCCTCAACTTGCAAATAAATTAGCAGCTGTGAGAGGTGCAAATGCTGCGATTTCAAGTTTGGTTCCACCGAATTTCCTTTTGATTGACATCTAGAATCTTATCGTACTAATGGATGGATTCCCAGATTTATCTCATTCCCAGTCGAAATGAACATTTTTTGGTTCGGTTTGTTTGTTTCAATTTCTGAAAACGTGTTTGGAAGCCCATTGAAAAACAACGCGTTAGCCATTAGGCATCTTCATGTCCATAGCTTGACAGTAAATTGACAAACATTTTAGCATTCTTTTTTGAAATAATCAAATTGCCGAAATAAATGTTTGCCTATTTTTTTTTTGTCTCTAACATGTTATATTTTCCTGTCCAATAGTCTTTCTTTACAATAATCATGATGAAAATAATAAAAATAAATTCTGACTGAGAATGTGGGTTTGGTTTGGTGTGGTTTGTCATTCTACGGTCATCTAGTGCACACTTCGGGCTAATTAGACTGGGACCTACAGCTTAACGTGGATTCCGAACCACTAACAAACATCCATGTTCCCATCAGGATTCGAACCTGAAGTCTATGATACCAAAGAGAAATGTGGGAGACAGAGTATTCGGTTTCGAACTACAGGAGCTTCTTTCGAAACCTAGATTTTCTAGCTTGGAAACACAATAAGAAGCTTAATCGAAAGTTTTTGTTTCTATAACAGGTATGGGCATGATAAATCCCTCAATAGCTGGAAATATTTTCCGTTGGGTTCTTCCGTTGAAAATGGTTCGAATCTTCCAGATGTCACTTACTAGAGGTGTTAGTTGAAAGTTGTGGTGGTCCAATGAAGGTGCAATGTAATAGACCCCGAGTTGTGCTGAATCTGATACATGTCTTTCATTAATTGATTAATCGAAAGTTTTCCTGTCCATATCAGGAATGAGACGGATAACTAGCATCAATCGATTAATTAATTGCTTAAAATTATCGATTAATCTATTAATCGAAAATCTTTGTATCCATATCAGGTAAAAACGCGTTAAATCCGCGCATAAGCTGGAAATCTTTTCCGTCGAGTTCATGGAGAAAGGTACGAATCTTCCTGATGCCATTACTGACGTGTCTGTTCAAAGTTCTGGTGGCCCAATGAAGGTGCTATGTAACAGATCCCGAGTTGTGCACCCTGGATATCACTGATTCCGCTACTTGTTTGACATTAATTGATTAATCGAAAGTTTTTCTGTCTGATCAAGAATGGGCGTGATAAATCGCATTAATCAATTAATTAATTACTTAAAAATGATCGATTAATCTATTAATCGAAAGTTTTTGTGTCCATATCAGGTATGAGCGTCATAAATCCGCCCATAGACTGGAAAACCTTTCCGTTGAGTCGGAGGAAAAAAGGTGTGAATATTCCAAATGCCACTTACTGAAGATGTTCATTGAAAGTTGTGGAGAGACAATGAAGGTTCAATGTAACGGACATCGAGTCGTGCACCCTGGTTATCACTGATTTTGCTACTTATCTGGCATTCAAGTGTCAAATAATATTAGATAAAAAAATACCTGACATTTGAAAACAACTTTATTATTAAATTGTAAAAGGGGTTGAAAAATTTATATAGAAGAAAGATATTAAAAACACTTATTTTACAATCCATATTAACTAGTGGTTCTAATGGCCGAATGACTCGGTTGCTCGGTATCGCAGGTTTCGGGGTTGAGCCCCGGCGGTACCGTGGATGTTTGTAGTGGTTCGGAATCACTTTAAACGCTTTGGGCGTAGGGCTGAGAACTCTATTCTGTAAAAAGAAAACATCTCTTGCCTGGAAATCTGCCAGAAAGTAGACTGCGTTGGTCCCCAAGGAACCACTGAGAGCTTTTGCGCCACTGTTGAGGATGACATTTAACTAATAATATTTTATATAAATACAATATTTTAACTAAAAATACCCATCAAATTCGCATTTATTACATTTCAAAAATACGTCAATACCTATCACATTTAAATATTATAAATAAACCACAGAAAAAAACAATTCAAAGGAAATTATTTCAAATTCAAGACAGTACAAACTTTCAATAAAAAATCCTTATGCTTTCATACGTTAATACCTATTAAAAACTCTTTAAATCAAGTCCATTTCTACATCAGTTTCGCAATCACTCTTTGTGAATCGAGGCCCGAATTCATAACGCTATCTCGAGAAACTGGGCTTGCCAAATTAAAGCTGCCCCAAATTACTTTTCATTCACTTTTAACGAAGGGAATACCCTAATATTTTCAAAAGATATGTATTGAGATTCAAATTTGTAGCAAGTTACAGATGATTTGTGCAGCCTTTGAACTGCATAATCGCAGACCTCCAGGAGAGTTAAGCACCGTAAAATTAACGTTACGGCCCCAACTGCGCGTAAAGGCCTGCTGCGCCTCGATTTCAGTGAAAATGATTATTCAAGATGCAAATAGAGACAACTGGATAATGTCATAAAAACCTCCTTCCTTCCTCCCTGGATTCATTTGAATTTTCCAGAGCATTTTTAAATGGAATCTCCCTCTTGAGATAAATACATGTTTTGAAGAAGGGAAAAGTTTTTATTTTTAAAACAAAATTATTAAACCATTAATATTATTTCATTATGATTATTCAAGATGCAAACAGAGACAACTGGATAATGATATAAAACCCTCCTTCCTTTCTCCCCTAGGCTCATTTGAACTTGCCACAGCATTTTGAAATCGAATCTTCCTCTTGAGATAAGTAGCATTTTTTGAAGAAAGGAAAAGTTTTTATTTTAAAACAATATTATTAAATCCTTAATATTATTTCATTATGATTATTTAAGATGCTACTAGAGACAACTGGATAATGTCATAAAACCCTCTCCTTCCTTCCCTCTCCCCTAGGCTCATTTGAACTTGCCACAGCATTTTGAAATAGAATCTTCCTCTTGAGATAAGTAGCATTTTTTGAAGAAGGGAAAAGTTTTTATTTTGTAAACAGTATTATTAAACCATTAATATTATTTCATTATGATTATTCATGATGCAAACAGAGACAATTGATAATGATATAAAAACCTCCTTCCTTCCCACCCTGGGCTCATTTGAACTTGCCAGAGCATTTTGAAATGGAATCTCCCTCTTGAGATAAATAGCATTTTTTTGAAAAAGGGAAAAATTTTTTATTTTGAAAACAGTGTTATTAAATTATTAGTTTATTATACATTTTTTACATCTCTTGAGAAAAGACATTGTTTTTTTTAATGATTATTCATTAATATTATTTCATTATGATTATTCAAGATGCAAATAGAGACAACTCGATAATGTCATAAAACCCGCCTTCCTTTCTCCTCTGGATGCATTTGAACTTGCCAGAGCATTTGAAATGGAATCTTCCTCTTGAGATAAGTAGCATTTTTTTGAAGAAGGGAAAAATTTTTATTTTGTAAACAGTATCATTAAACTAAGTTTATCATTACTTTTTTTACATATCTTAAGAAAAAAGGTATTGCTTTTTTTTTTCATTATCTTTTATTATTATTCCCAATAACCATGAGAAAAATTATTAATTTTTTTTGCTTGCTTTTGATATTGTCATTTTTGATCGATACTTGAATTAAAATTGATCATGGAAGAAGATCTGAAACTGATCCAAATTGTTTATCTTTTATTGTTATGAAGATCTTATTTTTATTATCAATTATGATACAGGGAAAATGCTTTAAAATTTCAGGTTATGGTTTTATTTGATGTAAATTGACCCATAAAATCATTCATATTTTGGCAACTATATTATTAATAATAAAAAAAAGGAAATATATATTTTAAATTCATGTAGATATGTTGTAAGAAAATTATACCCAATATTAACAATATTATTTTTACTTCTTGTGCAGCAGCCGCATTGTGGGCCAAGGCCGTATGTTTATTGGCATACTTCAAAACAGAAAATGTATTCTTTTTACTGGACATTGATGTCGGCCCTACTCCTAACACTTTACAATCGTATTAGACAGAAAGCTTCGACTTAAAATAGATTTCCGAACCATTGCAAGCCATCCATTGCATCGCTGGGACTCGAATCTGAAATCTGTGGCATCGAGGGCCAGAATTTTACTTTCTATGTATTTAAATAATTGATCAGGTTGATTAAACAATATAATTAGTAAAATTATAAGCTTTGTCTTAGTTTGATATTGTAGTTCTAAGCAGTATATTAAAGCTTTAGGATCTTGTAATTTAAGTTCACTATTTAATACTCTTCTTTAAATATTTTGGTAGACTTCCTTTCCCTACTGTTGACTCAATTGTAATGACAATTGAAGTCTTTTTGCCATTTATCATATGAATATATAGTGGGTGTAGTAAGTAATGATATATCTTTAATCTTACGTGTTTTTAAAGTGCCTGAAATATAGACTAGATGACCAACCAACCAACCAACTGACTAACTAGATGACTCAGATAAAGTGTATCCCAGTAAAGAAGCATCTAGCGGCATATTCCGATAACATGGAGTAGACGACGTGATTATATATATATATATATATATATATATATATATATATATATATATATATATATATATATATATATATATATATAATGATCCTGGTTTATGCCACAATGAAACTATCCTCAGGATATTTATGATAACTTTGTCAAGGAATACGTCGCCCAAAAAATATTATGAACCATGATATTTCTGTTTTCTAGGTGACTGGATCAAGTCAAAGATGCATCTAGCGATGTATTCTGATAATATGGGGTAGACGACAAAATAACTTTCCGTTTAGAGCCGATAAGGTATAGTATTGAAGAAAAACGATATATCGTACTTATATATGTATGGTATTACATATATAAAAAGACTAAATGAATTTTTGTATTTTATGATAATTTAATGTAAAATAATATGATATTTGAATTCAAAATATCTTGTAAGTATTTAAATTGCTTACAACTTTCACTAAGTAGTTCAACATTTACAGTGGGTTTTTTTTTTTTCAGTTAGACAAATTTATCTGGTTATTTAAACGTTTTCTTTCGAGAATATATATATATACACAGGATCCCTGGGTTATAATACACAATGAAGCTATCCTCAGGTTGTTACGAGGATAGCTTCATAAAGGATACGTCCCCAAGATATGAACCATGATATTTTGGTTTTCTAGGTGACTGGATCCAAGTCAAAGACGAATCTAGCGACACATTCCGATAACATTGAGTAGACGACAAAATAACTTTCCGTTTAGAAACGACAAGGTACAGTATTGAGAAAAACGATATATCGTACTTAAATATAAGTATGATATTACATATATAAAAAAGTATATTGTATGATAATTAAATGTAAAATAATATGGTATTTAAATTTAAAATACCTTTAAGTATTTAAATTGCTGACACCTTGCACTGAGTAGTTCAACATTTATGGTTTATTTTTGTCAGCTAGATATATTTATTTGGTTACTTAAATGTTTTCTTTTAAGAAAGTAATTTAAATCCTTTACAAGAAGATAAAATTTCCCCTTTTTATTTTCTACAAATTTCACTTTCCTGAAAGTGTATTCTCCCAAACTGGTTTATAGACCACCGCAGCCATTATTTTTTTATTATATTTTATTTTATTTTCCGTTCCTTTCCTCCATTTTTAAGAAGCGGACACGACCTCATATTTCATTCCGAAAATCATATACATTACCCCCGATATTAAGATGAAACACATCTTATAGCTGTTAAAACCGAAAGGTCGAATAGTAATTTAAATGAAAATACCTCTATAATTGCTGCTACCGTCGCACAGCATTCAAGGTGGCATCAGATATGCCAGCAAAAA
The DNA here is from genome assembly GCA_021605095.1 of Caerostris extrusa. Lineage (NCBI taxonomy): Eukaryota > Metazoa > Arthropoda > Arachnida > Araneae > Araneidae > Caerostris > Caerostris extrusa. Next base: position 51,377 of record BPLR01001738.1, read on the forward strand.
CCAGTAACTTGGACACACACTCAATCGATAGCCCTATTAGAGTAATTATGTGGAAAAAAAGAATTCCCGTCGGCCATTTTGAAAACGGCGGAGACCAAAAAACAAAACAAAAAAGAACAATTTTTGTGGGAGATAAAAAAAAATAAAGTAAGAAAGAAAGACAACATTCAGTAACTAATGCAACTTTAGAGACAGTTAATGGGCATTAATTTATATCCCAGTGATAGATATCTGTATTGATGAGGCATTAGATGAGAGTTATTATAAGCGGAATGTTTTCAACTTGTTCTAATGGCTTCAGATCAGAGAGTTTTTCTGCGAGATCCACATTTTCTGCGGGAGTTGGTTCTTTTGCACGTTGTTCTGTCTGGCAAATTGACTGCGCAGTAAATTTAGTTATCACGTATATAAATAAGGGGGTTTGAGCAAAAGTGGTCAATGTTGATGATTCTCTTCGCTCTCGGTATATTGATGAGGTTAAAGAAAGTTTTACAATGGCTTTTTTTTTTGTTATGTTATCCATTGTATATATATTCATATTTTGAGCCAATTGATGCGATATAATAAAAGCGCTAATACTGTGTCCAAAAAGTAAGAGTTTTCTAATGTTTTTTTATTATTTTCAATTTAAAATTCCTTCGAACCACCAATTATGGAATTTCAATTTCTTTTTTTTTTTTTAGGTTGCTGGCACTATTCTTGATATCTCTGTGAAATTTGACGTCAAAATATTCATTAGTGTTTGAGTTACGCTTGGTTTTGTGAGATGCTAAAACTGATTCCGGCGATTTTGAAATGTCTGAATTAATTGAGCAAAGAATTTGAATTTAAGTTTTTTTGTTTGTGGAAACGTATAGAATATTGCAGAAGGCATTATATATAGTGAGCATTCTACTATATCGGAAAGAAATTTTTAGAAATGGTATAAACAGGCAGAGAACGCGTTGAAGACGAAGAGCCCTCTGGTCGACCATCCATCTCAACCGACGAAGTTCAAGTCCGAAAAATTAAAGATTTTGTGCTTGCAAACCGTCGATTTACAATTAAAGAGACCTTGCTGCTGATGTTGGAATTGTAAAAAGATCGGTCAATATCCATTTTGGGCCTCAAGCGCGTCAAATCTCGATTAGTACCGAAATGTAGACGATTTTCTTCGCTCTCGGTAAATTAATGAGGTTAAAGAAAGTTTTCCAATGTTTTTTTTTTTTTTAATTATGTTATCCATTATGTATGTATTTATACTTTGAACATAATTGTATATAGCATGATAATATTATAACACTATATGGCTACTTTTAAAAATTTTATATCAAATATACGGTATTAAAGGGATATATCAAATAAGACCCGATCATAATTAAAGAAATAAAAGCGCTAATGAATGCCAGTAGTCAATATTGATTTTCACAGTACATTAATGAGGTTAAAGAAAGTTTTCTAATGTTTTTTTATTATGTTATCCATTATATACATATTTATACTTCGAACCACCAATTGTATATATAGTGTAGCAACATTATACGCCTACTTTTTAAAATTTTATTTCAAATATACTGGTATTAAAGGGACATATGGGATGCGATCATAATTAAAGAAATAAAAGCGCTAATGAATGCCAGTAGTCAATATTGATTTTCACAGTACATTAATGAGGTTAAAGAAAGTTTTCTAATGTTTTTTTATTATGTTATCCATTATATACATATTTATACTTCGAACCACCAATTGTATATATAGTGTAGCAACATTACACGCCTACTTTTTAAAATTTTATTTCAAATATACTGGTATTAAAGGGACATATGGGATGCGATCATAATTAAAGAAATAAAAGCGCTAATGAATGCCAGTAGTCAATATTGATTTTCACAGTACATTAATGAGGTTAAAGAAAGTTTTCTAATGTTTTTTTTTATTATGTTATCCATTATATACATATTTATACTTCGAACCACCAATTGTATATATAGTGTAGCAACATTATACGCCTACTTTTTAAAATTTTATTTCAAATATACTGGTATTAAAGGGACATATGGGATGCGATCATAATTAAAGAAATAAAAGCGCTAATGAATGCCAGTAGTCAATATTGATTTTCACAGTACATTAATGAGGTTAAAGAAAGTTTTCTAATGTTTTTTTATTATGTTATCCATTATATACATATTTATACTTCGAACCACCAATTGTATATATAGTGTAGCAACATTACACGCCTACTTTTTAAAATTTTATTTCAAATATACTGGTATTAAAGGGACATATGGGATGCGATCATAATTAAAGAAATAAAAGCGCTAATGAATGCCAGTAGTCAATATTGATTTTCACAGTACATTAATGAGGTTAAAGAAAGTTTTCTAATGTTTTTTTTTATTATGTTATCCATTATATACATATTTATACTTCGAACCACCAATTGTATATATAGTGTAGCAACATTATACGCCTACTTTTTAAAATTTTATTTCAAATATACTGGTATTAAAGGGACATATGGGATGCGATCATAATTAAAGAAATAAAAGCGCTAATGAATGCCAGTAGTCAATATTGATTTTCACAGTACATTAATGAGGTTAAAGAAAGTTTTCTAATGTTTTTTTATTATGTTATCCATTATATACATATTTATACTTGAACCACCAATTGTATATATAGTGTAGCAACATTACACGCCTACTTTTTAAAATTTTATTTCAAATATACTGGTATTAAAGGGACATATGGGATGCGATCATAATTAAAGAAATAAAAGCGCTAATGAATGCCAGTAGTCAATATTGATTTTCACAGTACATTAATGAGGTTAAAGAAAGTTTTCTAATGTTTTTTTTTTATTATGTTATCCATTATATACATATTTATACTTCGAACCACCAATTGTATATATAGTGTAGCAACATTATACGCCTACTTTTTAAAATTTTATTTCAAATATACTGGTATTAAAGGGACATATGGGATGCGATCATAATTAAAGAAATAAAAGCGCTAATGAATGCCAGTAGTCAATATTGATTTTCACAGTACATTAATGAGGTTAAAGAAAGTTTTCTAATGTTTTTTTTTATTATGTTATCCATTATATACATATTTATACTTCGAACCACCAATTGTATATATAGTGTAGCAACATTACACGCCTACTTTTTAAAATTTTATTTCAAATATACTGGTATTAAAGGGACATATGGGATGCGATCATAATTAAAGAAATAAAAGCGCTAATGAATGCCAGTAGTCAATATTGATTTTCACAGTACATTAATGAGGTTAAAGAAAGTTTTCTAATGTTTTTTTTATTTTTTTTATTATGTTATCCATTATATACATATTTATACTTTGAACCACCAATTGTATATATAGTGTAGCAACATTTACGCCTACTTTTAAAATGTTTTTTTTTTTTATTTATATAGAACCACCTTCAACATATTAAAGAAATAAAAGCGCTAATGAATGCCAGTAGTCAATATTGATTTTCACAGTTTATTTAATGAGGTTAAAGAAAGTTTTCTAATGTTTTTTTATTATGTTATCCATTATATACATATTTTATACTTCGAACCACCAATTGTATATATAGTGTAGCAACATTATACGCCTACTTTTAAAATTTTATTTCAAATATACTGGTATTAAAGGGACATATGGGATGCGATCATAATTAAAGAAATAAAAGCGCTAATGAATGCCAGTAGTCAATATTGATTTTCACAGTACATTAATGAGGTTAAAGAAAGTTTTCTAATGTTTTTTTTATTATGTTATCCATTATATACATATTTATACTTCGAACCACCAATTGTATATATAGTGTAGCAACATTATACGCCTACTTTTTTAAAATTTTATTTCAAATATACTGGTATTAAAGGGACATATGGGATGCGATCATAATTAAAGAAATAAAAGCGCTAATGAATGCCAGTAGTCAATATTGATTTTCACAGTACATTAATGAGGTTAAAGAAAGTTTTCTAATGTTTTTTTATTATGTTATCCATTATATACATATTTATACTTCGAACCACCAATTGTATATATAGTGTAGCAACATTACACGCCTACTTTTTAAAATTTTATTTCAAATATACTGGTATTAAAGGGACATATGGGATGCGATCATAATTAAAGAAATAAAAGCGCTAATGAATGCCAGTAGTCAATATTGATTTTCACAGTACATTAATGAGGTTAAAGAAAGTTTTCTAATGTTTTTTTATTATGTTATCCATTATATACATATTTATACTTCGAACCACCAATTGTATATATAGTGTAGCAACATTATACGCCTACTTTTTAAAATTTTATTTCAAATATACTGGTATTAAAGGGATATATGGGATGCGATCATAATTAAAGAAATAAAAGCGCTAATGAATGCCAGTAGTCAATATTGATTTTCACAGTACATTAATGAGGTTAAAGAAAGTTTTCTAATGTTTTTTATTATGTTATCCATTATATACATATTTATACTTCGAACCACCAATT